>PVJX010036280.1:0-17689 GCA_004027295.1 Dolichotis patagonum
TTTATGACATGTGGAAAGTCAATTTTCCCAGTACCATTTATTAAAAAGGCTATCTTGCCTCTAGTGAAGGTGTTTGACACCTTTGTCAAAGATAAGGTGGCTAGATGTACTTGGGAGTTCTTTATGCATCTTCTCTTAGGTTCCATTGATCCTTGGGTCTGGTTTTATTTATGTATTTTGCCAATATCATGCTGTTTTTATCATGGTAGCTTTGCAGTATAACTTCAAATTAGAGATTGTATTGCCTTATTTCTTGCCTTTGTTATCCAAAATTGCTTTTGCTATTCTAGGACTCTTCTGGCTCAAAATAAATTTTAGAATTGTTTTCCCTAGTTCTGTGAGGATGGTATTGCATTAAATCTGTATAATAATTTTAGAAGTATGACAATGTTTCACTATATTCTGCATATCCAAGAAGAGGATGTATCTTTCCATTTTCTTATCTCTTATTTGATCTTCTTTTAAGAGTACTATCGTTTTTAATGGATAGGTCTTTCACTTCCTTTGTTAGATCAGTTCCTAAGTATTTTATTTTTCTTGATGTTACTATGAAAGGTATTTTTAACCTAATTTCCCTCTCAATGAGTTTGTTATATTTGTACTGAAGTGCTATTGATTTTTGAGTGTTTACTATATATTCTGCTATGCTGCTGAATTTGGCTATTAATTCTAGAAATATTTTTGTGGAGTTTTGGGGGGCCTTATATATAGAGTATTATGTTGTCTATAAATAATGATAATTTAAATTCTTTCCTCTTCATATTCCTTTTATTTCTTTCTGTTATCCAATTGCTTGGGCTAATGTTTACAAAACTACATTGAATATGAGTAGTGACAGTGGACACCTTTATCTTGTTCCTTGTTTTAGAGTGAAAGATTTCAGTTTTTGAACATTTAGTATGATGTTGGCTGTTGGTTTGTCATAGGTGGCTTTTATCAGATTGAGATAAACTCCACTCCAATTTTTGTAGGAATTTTATCATGAATGGGTATTGGGTTGTCAAATGCATTTTCTGCTTGCATCTATTGAGATGATAATTTTTTTTGCCTTGGTTCTGTTAATGTGGTGTATTATAGTTACTTATTTGCATATGTTGAACCATGCCTGCATCCCTGGGATGAATCCTATTTGGGCAGGGTGTATAATCATCATGATGATTTGCTGCTTCTGTTTTCCAGTATCATTTTGAGGATCTTTGCAGTTATGTTCATTAAGGAAATTGACATTTAGTTCTCTTTTTCGACTGGATCCTTCTCTGGTTTTGGTATCCAGCCAACACTTGCTTCCGGGAATGACTTGGACAATGTTGGTTTCATTTCAGTTTCATTAAAGAGTTCGAGAAGAAATGACATCTAAAAGTTCTTGTAGAATTTGGTAGTGATTTTGTCAGAATCTGGACTTTGTTGTTAGTTTTTTTAAAAAATTATTATTTCTTCAATTGCCCTGACTGTTATTGGGTTATTTAGAATGTTTTCATCTTCTTGATTCAGCTTTGATTCAGCTTTATTTCATCTTCTTGATTCAGTAACTCATATGTATCTCAGAATTTGTCCATTTCTTCTAAGTTTTCCATCTTTGAGTATAAGTTCTCACAGTGGGTATTAATAATCTGGATTTCTGCAGGATCCATGGTGATTTTGCCCTTTTCATTTCTAATTGCATGGATATGGATCATTTCTTTCCTTTTCAGTAAGATTGGATAAGAGTTTGTATATTTTATGTAATGTTTCAAACAACTAACTGTTCAGTTCATTAATTTTTTGCAATGTTGTCCTGGTCTCAATTGCATTCATTTATGCTCTGATCTTTATAATTTCCTCCTTTCTATGTGTGGTGGATTCAGCTTGCTCTTCTTTTTCTAGAACCTTGATGTTCAACATTATTTATTTGAACTTGCTATGTTTTTCTTTTTTTCTTTCTCTCTTGCACTGAATGTGTTTGGCACCTTGGTCAAAGATAAGGTGGCTCAGTATGTCTGGAGTTGTTTCTGTATCTTCTAATCTGTTCCACTGATCTTTGGGGATGGTTGTTTGGATTTTTGCCAGTGCTGTGCTGCTTTTATCACAGTAGCTTTATAGTATAATTTTTAAAATTTTTTATGTATTTATTTTAAAGAGAATAAAACAAAAGAGGGCAGAACAAAGCAGATCAGAATAGAACAACATAAGCAACATAGCACTTTACAAAAGACAACTGGACATTAACAGTAGCTATCAAAATATCTCTTTCTCTGCTATAGTTGAGCATAGTTTCAAATACAGTAATATCAAACATACCAAAATAGTATAAGACCATTCAAAAGAATGAAAGAATTACAGGACATTCTGAACCAAATAACAGAGAATGATCAATGGCTACTATAATATCTCATTTTCAATAAAAAACTTTGTTTATACTATCACATATATTAAAATCCCAATAAGACACAACATGATAGAACCGATGGTAATAGCAGAGTAGAAGCATGGTAGGACTTCTAAGGAACACGATATTAAATCAGCAATGGCTGCCATATGTTTTGTTTTCTTCAAAACAGCTTTTCATACCATCACACATAATAAAGTCAAACAAAACAGATTAAAACCATTCCAACTGATGAATGAAAACATTGAAAGTCTTCAAAGCAATGAAATGGGGAATCATGATTACCATAAAATCTTATACACCCTTACCAACTCTCATACTAGGGAGATTATATGGTATTTACACATGTGAGTTTGGTTTATTTTGCTTATGAGTATGGTCTCAAGTTGTGTCCATTTTTTTTATAAATATCTCAATGTGATCATTCTGTATAGCTGAGTAGTACTCCATTGTATAAAAATGCCACAACTTTTTTATCCATTCCTCAGTTGATGGGTGCTTAGGTTGTTTCCAAGATCTGGCTATTACAAATTGTGCTGCTATAAACATGGGTGCACATATATCACTGTGGTATGATGTTTTCAGTTCTTCTGGGAATATTCCTAGAAGTGGAATAGCTGGGTCAAATGGGACTTCCAAATCCAGCTTTTTGAGGAATCTCCAGACTGACCACCACAGTGGTTGCACCAACTACACTCCCACCAACAGTGCAGAAGAGTTCCTTTTTCCCCATGGCCTCTCCAACATTTGTTGTTGGTAGTTTTTTTTTATCCTGGCCATTCTTTTTGGGGTGAGATGGAATCTCAGTGTGGTTTTAATTTGCATTTCTCTCATGACTAATGATGATGAACATTTTTTCATGTATTTATTTGCCATTCATATTTCTTCATCTGAGAACTGTGTATTCATTTAGGATGCCCATTTTTGGATTGGGTCTTTGAATTTCAAGGGTCTGATTTTTTTAAAATTCTTTATAAGTTCTAGACAGAAGTCCTTTGTCTGACGGACAGACCGTTAAGATTTTTTTCCCAATTTGTGGGTTTTCTTTTCACTCTGCTGGAAATCTCTTTTGACATGCAGAAACTCTTTAATAAGATATGGTCCCAGTTATTGATTCTGGGAAGTATTTCATGTGCGTTTTGATTCTTGTTCATGAATTCTCTATCTACCCCTATATCTTTGAGATTTTTATCTACTTTGTCTTCCAATAGATTTAGTATTTCTGTTTTAATATTTGAATCTTTGACCCATTTAGATTTTAGTTTAGTACATGGTGATAGGCATGGGTCTAGCTTTAGTCTGCTGCATATGGATAGCCAATTTTTCCAGCCAGATTTGCTGAAGAGACTGTCATTCTTCCAGTGAACATGTTTGGCCCCTTTATCAAAGATAAGGTGGTTGAGTGGGTTTGTGGTTGTGGTTGTATCTTTCAATCTATTCCATTGATCTTCAGGTCTGTTTTTATCCCAGTACCATGTTGGTTTTATTACAGTAGCTTTGTAATATAATTTCAAGTCAGGGATTGTGATGCCTCCTGCCTTGCCTTTGCTGCTTAGAATTGCCTTTGCTATTCTAGGTCTCTTCTGGTTCCAGATGAATTTTAGGAGTAATTTTTCTAGATCTATGAAGTATGTTAGTGGTATTTTGATTGGGATTGCATTGAATCTGTATAGTAATTTTGGGAGAATGGCCATTTTCACAATGTTTGCTCTTCCTATCCATGAACAAGATATGTCTTTCCATTCTCTGAGGTCTTCTTCAATTTCCTTTTTCAGGGTATTATAATTTTCCTTGTATAGCTCTTTTACTTCTTTCTTGAGATTAATTCCTAAGTATTTCATTTTTTTGGATGCTAGTGTGAAGTGTGGCTTCTCTTATTTCTCTCTCAGTATTTGTGTTGTTAGTGTATAGGAATGCTATTGATTTTTGAGTATTGACTTTCTATCCAGCTACTTTGCTGAATTTATTTATTATATCTAGGAGTTTCTCAATGGAGTTTTGGGGGTCTTCTATGTAAAGTATCATGCCATCTGCAAATAATGATAATTTCACTTCCTCTTTTCCTGTCTTTACTCCTTTTATTTCTCTCTCTTGTCTAATTGCACTGGCTAGTATGTCCAGTACTATGTTGAATAGGAGCGGTGATAGAGGACGTCCTTGTCTTGTGCCTGATTTTAAGGTAACGGCTTTCAGTTTTTGGCCATTTAATATGATGCTGGCTGTTGGTTTGTCATAGATGGCCTTTATCATATTGAGGTAAAGACCATCTATTCCCATTCTCTGTAAGGTTCTTATCATGAATGAGTGTTGGACCTTATCAAAAGCTTTTTCTGCATCTATAGAGATGATCATGTGGTTCTTCCTTCTGGCTCTATTGATATGGTGGATTACATTTATTGATTTATGTATGTTGAACCATCCTTGCATTCCTGGGATGAATCCCACTTGGTCATGGTGTATAATCTCCTTGATGATTTGCTGCATCCTGTTTGCTAATATTTTATTGAGAATTTTTGCATCCATGTTCCTTAGGGAGATTGGCCTATAGTTCTCTTTTTTAGTTGGGTCTTTCTCAGGTTTTGGTACTAGAGTAATATTTGCTTCCAGGAATGACTTAGGAAGAATTGCTTCCCTTTCAATTTCATTGAAGAGTTTGAGGAGTGTTGGAATTAAGTCTTTTTTGTATTTCTTGTAGAATTCCACAGTGAATCCATCTGGGCCTGGGCTTTTCTTTGTTGGCAAGGACTTACTTACATGTTCAATTTCATTAATAGAAATTGGGTTATTCAGCAGTTTTACATCTTCCTGATCCAGCTTTGATAATTCATATGTATCTAGGAATCTGTCTATTTCTTCAGTGTTATCGAACCTATGAGAGTAGAGGTTTTTGAAATAGGTGATGATCTTCTGTATTTCCGCCAAGTCTTTAGTAATTTCACCTTTTTCATTCCTTATTGCATGAATTTGAATTTTTTCTTTCCTTTTTTAAATAAAGTTGGCTAGGGGCTTATCAACTGTATTTATTCTTTCAAAGAATCATCTCTTTGATTCATTGATTCTTTGAATTGTTTTCCTAGACTCTATTGCATTAATTTCTGCTCGATCTTTATAATTTCCTCCCTTCTTTTGGCTTTGGGCTTGGCTTGCTCTTCTTTTTCTAGATGTTTGAGTTGTAGCATCAGGTTGTTTATTTGTGTTCGTTCTGTCTTCCTGATGTGGGAACTCAGTGCAATAAATTTTCCTCTGAGGACTGCTTTCATTGCATCCCACAAATTCCACTAAGTTGTGTTTGTATTTTCATTTGCTTGTAGATATTGTTTAATTTCTTCTTTAATTTCCTCCATGACCCACTGATTACTCAAGTGTATTACTCAGTTTCCATGTGTTTGTGAGGTTTTTGCAGTTGCTTTTATCATTAATTTCTAATTTCATGGCATTATGATCCAATAACATGCATGGGATAATTTCAATTCTTTTGAATTTACTTAAATATGTTCTGTGGGCTAATATATGGTCTATTTAAGAGAATGTCCCATGTACTGCTGAGAAGAAGGTATATTCTGATGTTGTTGGATGGAACACTCTGTATATGTCTATCAAGTCCATTTGTTCACAGGTGTGATTCAGTTCTGTTATTTCTTTGCTGATTTTCTGTCTAGTTGATCTGTCCCTTTGTGTCAATGGTGTGTTAAAATCGCCTGTTATAGTTGTGTTATTGCTTATTTGATTTTTCATTTCTGTTAATATTTGCTTTGTATAGCTGGGTGCTCTGGAATTTGGTGCATATATATTTAAGATTGTTGTCTCTTCCTCCTGAAGTTTTCCCCTAACTAGTATGTAGTGACCTTTTTTATCCCTTTGGATCATTCTTAGTTTGAAGTTCACATTGTCTGCAAACAGGATAGCTACTCCTGCTTTTTTTTTTTTTTTTTTTTTTTTTTTTTTTTTTTTGATTCTATCCTTTGACTTTCAGTCTATGGGTTTCCTTTTGGCTTAGATGGGTTTCTTGTAGACAGCATATAGTTGAATGTTGCTTCTTGATCCATTCTGCCGGTCTGTTTCTTTTGATTGGTTAGTTGAGGCCATTTACAATAATGGTTATAACTGTTATATATTGCTTTATTGTTGACATGTTATCTGTATCTTTAGCTTTCCATTCTGTTTAATTGTCTGCCTTGCTTGGTGGTTTTATCCTATGTGTATCTAGAATATCTTTCAGTATTCCTTGAAGGGTTGGTTTGGTGTTCATGAAGTTTTTCAGCTGTTCTTTGTCTTGGAAGTATCTTATTTCTCCATCCATTTTGAAGGACAGCTTTGCAGGGTACGTCAGTCTGGGTTGGAAGTTGTTTTCCTTTAGGATCTGAAATACTTCACTCCATGCTCTTCTTGACTTCATTGTTTGTGTTGAGAAGTCTGCTGTGATTCTGATAAGTTTTCCTTTATAGGTGATCTGTCTTTTCTAACAGCTTTTAGTATTCTGTTCTTATAGTGGGTTTCTGGGATGGTGATTATTATGTGTCTGGGTGTAGTTTTACTTTGGTTATGGCTATTTGGAGTTCTATATGCCTCACTAATCCAAATGTCAGTTTCCATTCTCATGTTTGGGAAGTTTTCAGCTATTACTTCTGTAAATATCCTCTTGATATCATTTGGGCTGTCCTCTTCTTTTTCATTTATCCCTATTAATCTTATGTTATTTTTCTTTGCATCATCTTGCAGCTGTTGAATTGTTATTTCCTGATTCTTTGTTATTTTTAAAAGATCTTTCCTTTCCTGTTCACTAGCTACAATCTTATCTTTGAGGTCTGAAATTCTATCTTCACTTTTGTTGAGGTGGTTTTGACAGCTTTCAATAGAATTTTTGATTTCCTGTATATCTTGTTAAATTTGCTTTATGTATTCTTTTTATTTCTTATAGTGTTCATCCAGGGATTCTATCTGTTTGCTTTGTTCCTCTAATTTTTTAGCTGCATCTTCACTAGATGTTTTCACTATTTCTTTCACTACTTTTATCATTTCTTCTTTTACCTGGGCAATTATTTCTGACTTGAATTTCTCCATAGCCTCCCCTAGTTGCTTCTTTATTTCAGTTGATATCATTTTGGTCATTTCAGGCGCATGGCTTCTATTTTCTTCTATGTACATGGCTCCTAGGCTTTCTTGAGATGGGCTGGAGATTTGAGCCTGCCTTTTGGTCTTTCCTTTTGTCAGATTTCTTTATTTCCTTGGTTTGAGTGGTGTTCCAAAGCTTCCTCTGAGTGTGTGGCGAATCCCCTCCTGCACCCTCAGCTCCTGGAGCAGTCTCAGCTCCCCTGAAAGCACTTGGCTCCCTAAATTGAGAGGTGGAAGCTGGGCATGGAGAACTGGGGCTGGTGGAACCCATGGGGCACAATACCCTGTCCTAGGGTGGTGGATATGAACTCAACCGCTGGCAGTGCTGGTCTTAAGCTCTCCCCAGGCCAGACCAAATGAGCCCAGAGTCCTTGTGTGTGATCTGTGCCTCCTGAACTGAAAGAAAGCTGCTGGGTGTTGTCGACTGAGGCCCTGAAATCTGCTGGACCCAGTCCAGCATCCCCAGTAGCTCCCCAGAAGCTCAAATGCCTGGAGCGTAGGTTTTCAACTTTCCCTGGGTCACCAGGACTCACCTCGGGCAATCTCCACTCCCCTACAGACTCTTGGCTCCCTTAATTGAGAGGTGGAAGCTGGGTGTGGAGAACTGGGGCCGGCGGAACCCCCGGGGCACAATCCCCTGTCCTAGAGGGGTGGATATCTATAGTATAATTTTAATTCAGGGATTGTGATGCCCCCTGTCTTGCCTTTGTTGTCCAGAATTACCTTTGCTTTTCTAAGTCTCTCCTGGTTCCAGATGAATTTTAGGATAGTTTTTTCTAATTCTGTGAGATATACTATTGAAATTTTGATCAGAATTGCATTAAGTCTGTATAACAGTTTTGGAAGTATGACCATTTTCAGTGTACTGGCTCTTCCTACCCAAGAGCAAAGGATATCTCTCCATTTTTCTAATATCCTCTTCTCTTTTTCAGAGTACTGTAGTTTTCAATGCACAAGTCGTTACTTCCTTCATTACATCTATCCCTAGATATTTCATTTTTTGGATACTATTGTGAAAGATGTTGTTTCCCTAATTTCACCCTCAGTGAGTTTGGTATTCATACACAGGAAGGCTATTGATTTTTGAGTGTTGACCTTGCATCCAGATATGCTACTGAATTTAAATAAATCCAGCAGTTTTTTAGTGTAGTTTCTGGAGTCTTCTACATAGAGTATCATATAAGCTTCATATAACAATAATTTACCTTCTTCTTTTCCTATACGTATTCCTTTTATTTCTTTCTCTGGTCTAATTGCTCTGGTGAAAGTTTCCAGGGTTGAATAAGAGTGGAGATAGTGGACATCCTTGTCTTGTTGCTGATTTTAGAGAAAAATTTTTCATTTTTGTCCATCTAATATGATGTTAATTGTTGGTTTGTCATAAATGGTTTTTATCAGATTGAGCTAGATACCATTTATTCCAATTTTCTGTAGGGTCTTTATCATGAATGGGTGCTGGACTTTGTCAAAAGCTTTTTGTGCATCTATTGAGATGATTGTATGATTTTTGTCCTTGGCTCTGTTAATATGATGTATTATGTTTATGGATTTACATATGTTGAACCATCCCTGTGTCACAGAGATGAACCCTACTTGGACATGGTGTAAAATCTTCCTGATGATTTGCTGCATTCTGTTTGCCAGTATCTTATTGAGGATTTTTGCATCTATTTTAATTAGGGAGATAGGCCTGTAATTCTCTTTCTGAGTTGGGTCCTTCTCTGGTTTTGGTATCAGGGTAATACTTGCTTTCAGAAATGAATTTGGGAATACCGCTTCCCTTTCAATTTCATTAAGGAGTTTGAGTGTATTTGTTTTATGCAGTTGGGTGAGCCAGTATTTAGTGCATATATATTTATGATTGTTATTTGCTTCCTCTTGGATTGTTCCCTTTACAAAGATGTAGTGACGTTCTTTATCTCTCTTAATCAATTTTGGCTTGAAATTCACTTTTCTTCAAATAGAATAATTACTGCTGCTTTTTCCTGTGTTCCTGTTGGATGGAATGTTGTTTTTCATCCTTTGACATTTAGTCTATGAATTTCTTTTTGAGTTAGATGTGTTTCTTGTATGCAGTGTACTGTTGGATCTTGTTTCTTGATCCATTCTGCAAGTCTGTGTCTTTTCATTGGTGAGTTGAGACCATTCCCATTGATGGTTATAACTGATAGGTATTGACTTATCCTTGTCATGTTATTTTTCTGTTGTTGGTTCCCTTTCTTTCCCTTTCATTTATTTTCTTGTCTTGCTTGATGGATTCATTCTATTGGGATCCTTGGAATTGTTGCCTTCATTGTCTTTTTCTAGAATATCTTTCAGAACATTTTTTAGTGCTAGTTTGTTGGTCATGAATTTCTTCATGTGTTCTTTGTCTTGGAAATATCTTATTTTTTCCATCAGTATTGAAAGACAGTTTTTCAGAGTACATCAATCTGATTTTGAGAGTTTTCTTTAGGACTCAAAACACCTCACTCCAAGCTCTTGTAGACTTATGGGTTTGTGTTGAGACATGTGCTGTGATTCTGAAGGGCTTTCCTTAACATGTGATTTGTTTGTTTTTTCTAATAGCCTTTAATAGTCTCTTTTCATGATGAATTTCTGGAATTTTGATTATTATATGCCTTGATGTAGATTTTAGTTTTTGGTTAGGGCTAATTGGAGTTCTATATGCCTTATTTATTTGTATGTCAATTTCTTTTTCCATGTTTAGCAAGTTTTCTGGCATTACTTCTCTGAACATTTTTTTGTGGTATTTGCACTATGTCCTGGTTTCTCACTGACTCTGATAAACCTTATGTTGTTCTTCGCATCATCTTGCAGCTGTTGGATTGACTTTTTATGATCTCTTGCTATTTTTAACAAATCTTTCTTTTCATGGTTGATAACTGCAGTCCTGTATTCTAGATTTGATATTCTGTCCTCACCTTGGTTCAAACAGCTGCATACACTTTCATTGGAATTTTTAATCGCTTGGATAGCTTCTGAATCTGTTTCACAGATTCTGTTCATTTCCTGTATTGGGCATTCATGGTTTCCTTCATTTTTCTAAAATCCTCTATTTTTTAACGTGTCTACTCTTAATTCACTGGGCAAGTCCTTCATTTTGGTTGTCATCTCTTTATATCAGAGATTTCTAATCTGATTTTCTCTATAGCCTCATTCATGTGTTTTTTTTTTAACTTCTGTTGTCATTTCAGCAAATTCCTATGGGTACCTTCTGACTTCCTTTCTCTCATCCATTAGACTTGTCCTGGGTAGGATGGAGGTCTGGGGTTGTGTTTTGCTTTGACTTCTTGTCATTTACTGTGTTTTAATTTTAATTTGTTTTCTGTGTTGATATTTATAAATTGTCATAAACAATTGTATATAATAGTATATAGTTTATCTCTATTATTGAGGCTTCCCCAGAAAATGTCTGTTCCTTGGAGATGTCTTCTGTGTATAGCTGGCTCTTGGTCTTTGTGTCTGTTCTAAGGTCTTACTTTCCCAGTTCATTAGAGATATGTAGTTGCTATTTGGCTCAGCATTCAGTCCTTTGGTACTGGATTATAGTGATGGTTATGACCCAAATGATCACAGTGTTATATCGTATAAGAGAGAACAGAGAATTACAAAAGGTATGAAACCCTGGCTAAAGCAGTACATTTAGCAATAACAGTAGCATGAAGCACAGCCTAGCAACTGATAAACTGTGGTACCTTCAGGCATAGGAGCAAGATCTACAGTTACATAATTGAATGCATTATAAAGCAGGAACTTTTATGCAATGTGTTTCCCCTTAGGTGAGTAGTTTTACCCTACGGGTGGGAAATTTAAGAGCAGTGGGGAACAAAGCAGAGAGATAAATGAAGAGAAATATAGTAGAAGGACAAATGGTAATCATTCAACTGTTGGAAAGCTGGAGAAGAGTACAGGAGAAGAAGAATGAAGGAAAAAGCAAAAGAATATCTATGTGAACCAGAAAGAGAAGATAGTGTTCACTGCCATGCAAATATCAAAGAAAAATCAAGAAAGAAACTTGAGGAAAGTGAGAAGAGGTGAGCAAAAGAAATAGTAAAAAAGAAAACCAAACAGAAACAAAAAAATGACTGAGAGGAAGAAGAAAACACACACACACACACACAGAGAGAGAGAGAGAGAGAGAGAGAGAGAGAGAGAGAGAGAGAGAGATAATACAATAAATTTCCTCTGATGTCCATAACTCTGTGGTACTTTTCAAATCAGCCCAGACCTGTACTGGGTAACCAGCCTGTAGTAGGATTAGTGCTGGATGCAGGGCTCACTTTGTCCTCTGGATGTGGGTGTCTGGGGCCTGAGTCTTCAGCCAGTAACTTTCTGTATGTTGTTGGTAGCCCACATATCCTTACCTGTTTGTCTCTGTGTCTCTCTCCCAATTGCTGTGGCACCTTCAGACAGAGACAGCCTGAGGCTGCTCCCAGCCCTATATACAGTTGGGTCCTCTTGTTCATTGCTCAGCTTTCTTTGTTCCACTTCTACTGGCATATTTCTGTTCTTTTATTAAATTAAAGTTTATTATTATTATTATTATCATTTTGTCTTTTTGAGACAAGTCTTGCTATGCAGTTCTGGCTGACTCTGAGCTCACTTTGTAGCACAGGTTGGTCTTGAACTTGCAACAACCCTCCTACCTCAGCCTCCTGAGTGCTAGGATTATAGGTATGTGCCACCACACTTGGCTTATTATTTTTTTAAAAACAGGGTCTCACTATGTAGTTTAGGCTGGCCTTGAACTCACTTGTGTAGCCCAAGCTGGCTTCTAACTTGCTATAATCCTCCTGCCTCAAATTCCAAAATGCTGGGATTAGAGGCATGCATCACCACACCCAGCATCTACTGGTACATCTCTGATTTTCATGCCTCTTGTTGCAGGGCAAGGTGGGGTGGGGTGCTGTGGGCTGACTGTCTGCTCTTGCCACTGCCATGGAGATAGGGCAAGGCTACTTGGTCCAACTTGGATCTCCTCTCACACGGAGGGGGGGGAGTGCCAATCTCACACTCATGGCTGTGCTACAGTGCAGGGACATTTAAATCCTACACATCTGCATTGCTGTCTCAAGCCACTGGCTGTAGGGATGCTGCCACTGTTACTGCTCCTGCCACCACTACCACTGTGTTCCCTAACCTTGTTGTTTGTAGAAGTTCCAGTTAACTGCTCTAGTGCACAACAAGACAAAAGCAAAACAAAACAAAACAAAACAAAAAACAGGCAGCTCATGGGGGTGAGGGAGAAGCAGTTCCCTGATCACTTGCCCCTGTGCATGCTAGCAAAATTTGCTGCCTGGCTACAGCGTCCTCTGTTTGGAGGAAGGAAAAAAGTCAGGGGGCCTTATATCCCGAGTGTATCCTGTGTGGTTTGAATTAGCTGAACTATTTCAGTCTATTCATATTTTTAAAACTTCCCAGTGTGGCAACTCACAGGCAGGAGGCCCACTGGCAGCCCTGTGGCCTGGATTGCCATTTTATTGAGTCCTATGTTTTGTTGGATCTGCAAGTCTCTTATTTCAGACTTATTTTGATGTCAAGATGTGTATTCTTCCTTTTCTTCCAATTACTTGTGTTTTTAGTTGATTTTCTGAGTAGCTGCAGTATGGCTCCTCCTCTAATTATCCGTGTTTTGCCTATCTACTTTTCCAACTTTGACCATAGGTACAAGATTTATAGTTATGTAATAAGATCTAAGACAAATCAGAAAATTATATATGGTAAATTTCTACTTAATAGAGTGATCTTACCATAAGGGGAGAAAATTTAAAAGGGATAAGAGAGAAAAATAGAAAAGTAAACAAGAGATAGAGGATAGAGGCAAGGCTGAAGGATAAAAGATTACCTGAGCCTTGGTTAACTGGTGAGGAAAACAGTAGGGAAAGAAAGAAAAAAAAAGTCTGAAACAAGAACAACCCCCTAAAAGCCCCTCTAAAATAGTGTTCAGACTCATGAAAAAACAAAAACAAACAATCAAAAGAAGAAGGAGGAAGAGGAGAAGAAAAAGAAGAAGAAGAGGAGGAAGTTTTCTTGTGATTTTAAGCCTGTGATTTTCTTCTGAGGCCTGAAGTTTTATGGTAGAGTCCAATTCAGTGTGTGACTCTGCTCTTGCTGGTAGACAAAGGAGGCAGTTAGAGTCTGGACCTGTGCTGGATAATCCCACCAAGCGCGAAGTATGATTAGGGCAGGACACCAATTTTGATAATTTCAAATCCACAGAAGTTCAGGTTGATCCTAGCCTCTGGTAGTGGGGTTGTGACCTGAGTCATTCAGTGTAAAACCCTCTGGGTGTCTCTGGCCAGCCTCACCTTGACTCTGGATGACTCCTGTGGTTGTCCCTTACCTAGTCACTGAGATTTCAACACTGGGTATCCATGGCTTCTCTGAGTCCTAGGTTCAGCTGGATTCTCCCTAAAATGGCATCTGCCCAAGCACCCTCTCCAGGGAAAGGTGGAAGTCACTAAGACTGGAATCACTTGCCAGCTGGTGTAGTGCCCATTATCTGCTGCTCTATCTCCCATCTTTTTACTGTGAATTTGAATTCTGGTTACTGTTGTTCTGTTGAGAAATTTTGCCTTTATTTCATAAAGGATGTTGGTCTGCAGATGTGTGTGTGTGTGTATGTGTCCTTCTCTGGTTTTAATATCACGGTACTGCTGGCTTTATCTGGCAGTTTCTTCCTTTTCAATTGTTTTGGAATAATTTGAGAAGTATGTGTTAGTTCTTCTTTAAAGGTTTTTTGGAGTTCACTAGTGAAGCCATACAGACTTGGACTCTTTTTTGGGGGAGACATTTTATTATTAATTCAGTCTCATAGTGCATTATTGATTGTTTTAGGTTTTCTGTCTGTATCATTCAATTTTGGTTGGTTATAGATGCCCATAAATTTATCCATTTCTTCTAGGTTTTCCAGTATATTGGAATATGTTTGTCTATAACAGTCCCTAATGCTTAAGTGCATTTCTGTGACATTAATTAAAATGTATCATCTCTGAATTTATTTGGTCTTTTCTCTCATCTCTCTTCTTGGTTAGCCTAGCTCAAGATTTGCTGATTTTATCTTGTCACAAAAAACAGGCCTTAATTTCATTAAGCTTTCTATTTTTAAGTCTCTATTTTATTTATTTCTGCTCTTATTTTTGTTATTTCTGTCCTTTTACTATTTTGCACTTTGCTTTTTCTTGCTTTTCTAGTTCCTTGAGATTATTTGATATCTTTCTATTTTATTGGACACTTATTGATATAAACTTTCCACATAGTACTTACTTTCCTGAATCTCTTAGGTCTTGGTATGTTGTGTTTCTGTTTTTATCCATTTCAAGAGGTTTTTAAGTTTCTCATCAACCCATTGATTGCTCAGTATCATGTTTAGTTTGCATGTATTTTTTCAAGTTTTAACGTTCTCCTTGTTGGTTTTTAGTTTTATTCCATTGTGGTCAGAGAAAGTAACTGTTTAAATTTTTTGAGGCCAGTTTCGTGATGTAATTTATAATATATCTTGGAGAGTGTTCTCTGTGCTGATGGCAAGAATGTGTACCCTGCATCTGTTGTAAATATCAAATGTCTCTTAGGATCATTTGGTCCACTCCATAATGGTCCACTGCCATTTCTTTGCTGATTTTCCATCTGGATGATCTGTCCACTGATAAAAGTGAGGTGTTGAAGTAGTATTAGAGCCTATTTCTGCATTTATATCTAAGAATATTTACTTTTTGAGGATGTGGATATGTTTATGATTGCTACATCCACTTTTTGAATTGAGCCTTTTATCATTGTATAGGAGGTTTCTTTTTGACTTAAAGTCTACTTTATCTGACATAAGTATAGATGCTTATATTTACTATTGGTTATCAGCTGCTTACAGTATCTTTTTCCAATTATTTATTTTTCTGTGTTTTTACTGGTGAGATGAGTTTCTTGTAGATATCATATAGTTGGATCTTTTTTAAAAAATCTGTTCAGTTGCTTTATCTTTTGATTGGGGATTTAATCCACTTGCACTCAAGGTCAAATTGATGAATAATAATTTATTCCTGCCATTTGCTTGTTTTCTGGTTTTATATATTATTTGTTCCTTTCCATCTTTTTTATTTTTTGTGGTTGGGTGGTTTTCTACAATGATGAAATTTGATTCTTTTTTCTTTTTCATTGTGTTATCTGATCTTATTCTTTCTTGTGTTTTCATAAATATAGTCAGTTGTATTGGTCACTTTCCCATCACTGGGACAAAAAGTCTGACACCCACAATTTAAAGAGGAGAGTTTTATTTGGCTCATGACTTCAGAAACTTCAGTTCATGGTCAGCTTCTGCAGAGCTGACCATATGGAAGGGTGTGGTGGAGAAAATTTTCTCATTTCATGGCTGCCTGAAAGCAGAGCAGAGGGGAGGAGCACCAGAGAGGAAGGTGCCAGGGATGAGATATAGTCCCAAGGTTGTACCTCCATGACCCACCTAGACTTCCCACCCAGAAGTGTGCTTTCCTAATTTTCTAGGCATTTCTCAAGCTAATCAAGTTGGCCATCACAGTAATTATTGTCCTTTTATTATTTTTTGTAGGGCTGGTCTAGAGCTGATGAATTTCTTCAGTTCTTATTAGTCTTGGAAAGTCTGTTTCTCCTTCACTTATGACCAGTAGCTTTGCTGAGTATGTTATTCTTGGTTAGCAGCTTTGTTTTTCTTTCAGAACTTTTACTATGTCACTCAATTTCTCTTGTTATATAAGGTTTCTGCCAATAATCTAACAGTCTAATGAAGTTTCTTTAAATGTGACTTGTAAATGTGATTTTTCTCTGTTTTTAGGATTCTCTCTTTGTCCTGGATTTCTGGCAGTTTAACTACAAGAGAATACTGTAGCCTCAGAGAATACTGTTTTTATTTAAGTGTATCTGGGGTTCTTTGAGCTTTCTGGACTGGGTGTCTGTTTCTTTCCCAAGATTTAGGGTTTTCATCTATTACTTCATTGAATAGGTTTTTCTATGCCCTTTTTCTTCTCTATGCTTGAGGAATATCCACAATGCAAATGGTTGTTCACTTAATAATGTCCCATAAGTCTAGTATGACTTCTCCATTCTCTTTAAAAATTCTTGAGAGTTTTTTTTTTTAACCAGGGATTGAACTCATGACCTTGCGCTTGTCAGGCAGGCACCTATGTCACTGAGCTGAACCCCTGGCCCCCTTTTTAAAAAAAATTATTTCCTCTTCTTTCTCTTTGTCTGACTTTGTTCAAAGTCTTGTCTTCAAGTTCAGAAATTCTTTTTTATTGTGGGTGTAGTTTGCTGTTGGAGTTCTCAGTTGTATTCTTAGTTCATTCATTGAATTCTTTAGGTACAATATTTCTATTTAATTCTTTTATATAATCTCTATCTCCTTCTTGAATTTTCATTCATGCCATTAATTTTTTCTCACCTTTTGAATTGCCTATTTATATTATTTGCATATTTCTGAGTCTCCTTAGGATCATTATTTTTAATGCCTTTTCAGGAATTTCAAAGATATCCTTCCACATCTGAGAAATTATTCTTGCTTTGGGAGTGCCATACTTCCAGTCTTTGTCATAGTTCTTTTGTTCTTACACTTTTTTTTCTTTTTTTTTTATTTAAAAGAGAATAAAACAAAAGGGGGCAGTACAGAGCAGATCAGAACAGGACAACATAGGCAACACAGTACTTTATATTAAGTCAACTGGACATCAACAGTATCTAACACCATATCTCTTACTCTGCTATAGTTGAGCATTTTCAATTACAATAATATCAAACATAACACAATAGTATAAAGCCATGCATATAGTGAAAGAATTACAGGGCTTTCTGAACCGAATAGCAGAAAATGATCAATGGGTACTATGATATCTCATTTTTGATAAAAAAGAAAAAAATTTGTTTGAACTATCACACATATTCAGATTCCAACAAGATACAATGTGGTAGATAGAACCAACGGTAATAGAACAAAAAAAGCATGGTAGGACTTCTAAGAAGGATAATATTAAATCAGCAATAGCTGTCAGAATGTTTTCTTCAAAACAGCTGTTCATATCATCACGTATGATATAGTCAAACAAAACAGGATAACACCATTCCAACTGATGATTTAAAACTTTGAAAGACTTCGAAGCTATGAGATGGGGCCTCATGCTTACCATAAAGTCTTCTATACTCTTATCAAATCTCATATTAGGGAGATTATATGGTATTTACCCTTGTGAG
>PVJX010036281.1:0-17702 GCA_004027295.1 Dolichotis patagonum
GGGAGGAGCTTCTCCCCTCTCTGGGAGCAGCTGAGAGTGTGGCTAACTTTCGGCAGCCCAAAGGAGAGACACCCTGGTGCATCGGGACCTGCACCGTGTGGTTGAATAGGGTGCCAAGAGAACAAGGAACTTTTCCTGTCTCTGGGGGGTGACTATGATCCTGCTGCATGTGGGCTGAGAATCAGACATCTCATGTCGTCCTGTCCCCCATTCCGTGTCCCCCCTCCCCCCTGCCTAGCAAGTGGAAGCCAGTGAACTACACATCTTGTGAAAAGATTGGCTGTTATTTAGTATGAGCTCTCCATATGCAAAGATAACGACAACCATTTGGAAGAAAACAAGAGACAATATGACAGATAGTGAAGATCTCTGGTTGTCTAGCTTTGAAATTTATGCTTTCTTATGTCCCATTCTGTTATGTTTTGTTGTGTTTAATTTTACTCTCTTTTAAAATAAAATTTTAAAAAAAAGAATAGATTCTAAGTTAATCCTAGAGTGAGTGAATTCAGGGGTTCTGAGTCTAGTAGGAATCTTTGTCTTAAGTAGGAGACTTAAATCACTTAAAAATATGTTTACCTTCTTAACACAAGGATGGTGCTGTACATAGACCTATCAGTACCTGTCCCTGTTAAGAAGCTTAGAACCAAGTGATTACCAAGGAAAAAGAATGAACAGTAACAATTCAATGTAATAATAAATAAGTATACTGTAATGGAAGTACAGACGGGGCATGATAAGAGCAAAGAGAACTATCTCATTCTTCCCAGAAATACAGAAAATACTACATAAAAAAAAAATCTCAACAAAATAAGAAGATGAACAAGAAGGATTAAGAAAATTCTATACAATACTGGAAACATCAGTGAGATACGAAGTTGAGCAAGAAGAAAGAAATAAAAGAGAAAGTAAGAGCAGTCCAAAGCAAGGAGACAATTTGGATGAAGCAAAATGGTAAGTTTTCCCACATGCCTGGATGAAGACCTAAGTCAGAGAATGGTGAGGAATGGTTAAAGGACCGACCCTGGTCCTCAGGAACACTTTGGATACAGCTAGATAGATGCTGCTAGCCAAACTTTCTGCAATGACAGAAACGTCCTGCGTCTGTGCTCCTCACTTTGGTAGCCACACATGATTTGGAATGTGGCTAGCACCACTGAGAAACCCTACATTTTCATTCATTTTAATTGCTTTAAATGTTAAATAGCTACACATTCTAGAATAGTGGCAACTACTGTATTTGACAGCACAAATCTAGAGGAAAGAGGGATTTTTTTTTCTTTTTGTCTCTATACTATCTACTTGCAAACACACTTCTGTCAAATGACATTTCTCATTACATGTGAGATGTGTGGCAGGAGGCACAGGAAAATTTGGCTGAGAATATAAGGCAGCAAGTATTAGAAACCAAAATGAGTTGTGAAATAGACCATGAAGCATATTAGGGTTCTCCAGAAAACAGAATCAATATAATTTGAGTCAGCAGGTTCAAGACCCAGGGAGCTTGAGAGTGAGATTTGAATTTGAGTCTAAAAGCAAGGAAAAGCCAATGTCCCCACTGCAAAGGGAGCCAGACAGGAGGAATCCTCTCTTCCTCAGGGGTTTTCAGCCTTAGGGTTCTATTCAGATCTTTACTGAGCAGATAAAGGCCCACCCACATGAGGGAAAGTCATCTACTTGATTCAGTCAGTCAATTTAAATGCTAGTATCCCCCCAAAACTAACCCTCACAGGCATGCCCAACCTAATGTTTAACCAAATGTCTGGATGCCTGGGGCCCGGTCAAGTTAACACATAAAACTAACCTTCACATCAAGTAAAACTAAAAAGAGTACTTATAGGCAAGCATTTTATACCTCTCACTCATGTGAGAATATAAAAGAACTCAGAAAAAAAAAACATAGAACAATTCAGCAAGGAGTTCTGAAAAGTTTGTGAGAACCCTGGTGAAAACCATGCACTGGTTGTGCTGTAAGAAACATACACCAAGAGAAAGGCTCAATGCCTCACCTCATCTTTAATGCAAAGGCATCAACAGAGTTTGACAAGGCTCTTTGCAGTTGAGAAATGCAGTGGTTTGGAGTCTGACATCCATATGAAGCATCCAAGATGCATAATGGAACCAACTGCTCTAGGAAAGGAGAGACAGCAAATTTCAGTTCCTGGCTTGCAAAGTACCCAGTGTCACTAAATGTGGACCGCATGTGAGCTCCCTTGTGATAAGGTCTCCAGCACAGGGATGTTAAAATATATATCATTCCACAAGTTGGAAACTACAATACCTGCTCAAATGGAAATGCAGGTAAGAACCCCACTGTGCTGAAGGTTTTAAGGAAATCCACAATTTCACTACCTAAGAAGTCAGCTTCAGACTCAGGTCATGACAGTGTCACATCAACTTTTAAATATGGCAGCAAGAGAAGGTATTTCCTACCCACATGCCTCTTCCTTCACCATAGCTAAGCGTGTTAGAAATCACAGGCATAAAGTTGAAGGATGAGGAAGAGCTAGAGCAGAATAAAAAGGGTGACCATACACATAGCAAGCTTTCTACCAGCTGACCTTAGCTATGAAAAGAATGGCTAGCATCTAAAAGAAATCAGAAACTTCATCTGTGACACAGAACTAGACAAATCCAAGAGATGTCTAACAGATATAAATATAGTCTTGATGAATATATTTTATGTAGGGATGAGGAAGAAAAAGTTCTGAGTATCATGGTTAGGTTTCAGTTCTGGAAAATTTCTGTAGCTATATTCAATGATCCTATGACTTTATAATATTTAAGATTAATCAGAAATCTAGTTTTTACCTAGCTCCTTAGAGAAAAATCTTAAACGATTCTGTGGGGGAACAATTACTCTGTATTGCACAGTTGAGCTTATTCTACACACATGATTCTCAAGTGGTGAAGAAAGTGCTAGACTCCTAAGGTAACCTCTTAAAAACTGAAGGGAAATTTGTGTAATTCAAATGCCTTTTTTTAAAAGTGAAAGAGTATGATTACCCCAATGCAGGTAAGAACATCTGTTATAGAGGGTAGAGAACCATTAAAGGATTATAAAAGGGGAATGACTTCAGCAAACCTGTGCTATAAAGAGTCCACCCTGATGTTTCTGAAATAGAACGGGACCGATGCCACAGACTTTATGAGCATAAATCATTCTTGGGAGATAAATGCAGCCATTCTGATGAAAGGTGATGAGAACTTGAGCTAAGGAAAGATAAAGGGTGTAACAAAGAACAACACCCAAGAATAATTTAAGAGATGAAATTAATAGAGTTTGATGAAGGGATTGGATACAGGTAGTGGACCAAAGAGATCTGAGGGATGCCCAGTTTTCTAACTTGGGTAATTCTCTCTAGCATATTGTAATAGAAACCTTAGAGGCATGAGCTGAGGCTTAGATCAAGGTGTTACAGTTGTCTAGAACCAATCCTAACTGGACTAAGTGGACATACTGATGAATGTAGGAAAATTACATTTTCATATTCCCTTCTGGTGGTAAACTTGTGGCAGGCAGCAGAAGGGTCCCCAAAGACAAGAGATTCTAGTCCTGGAAACCAAAGGCTATGTAGGGAATCAAATTCCATCAAGTTCCAACTAACCAGTAGGCCTTGAAGTAGGGATACCATCTTGGATTATCCAGCTGCACCCAGTGTAACCATGAGGTCCTTCAGTGTGAAACAGGGAGTCAGAGGAGTCAGTGTCTGAGTGATACAATGTGCCAGAGGCTTGAAACGCCACTGCCAACATAGAAAGGACCCAGGAACAAGGAGCAGGGGTATCCTGAATAGACAGCAAAACACCTTTCCTCAAACACTCTCAAAAGGAGTGCATCTCAGCTAATTTTACTGTACTGAGACCTAGCTCAGATTTCTGATCTCCAGAACTGTAAGATGTTGATTTGGTATTGTTTTAAACCACTAAATTTGTAGGAATTTGTTACAGCATCTATAGGGAAAAAATACACTTACCATTTATCCTTCTTTAGCAAATCCCTGGTCTCAGAGTCTCAGGTGCATCCACATTCTTAATTTGTTTGCTTCTCACTAATGCTTTGTAGTTTTTTTTTCAACTCTGTTATTCACGATTTGTTTAGACAGTATTTATAAGTGAGGTACAATATACCAACTGCTGTGTGACCATCACTGCAGTAAGTCAAACTACTTACTAGGTGCCTTCCCTGGGAACAGCTAAACCCATCCAATTAGCTCTGTAAAACACGAATGCAGAGAACGCCGTGATGCAGTCTCTTTCCCCCTCCTCCTCCCCGCTTATCTGATCATCATTCCACTAAAACGTTTCCCAAGTAATAAATAATTTAGTTATAAAATTTAGGCAGTTCTCTGTCACAAGATATAATATTTGTTTTGCTGTTGAATTAATTAATGTTTATAAAATGCCAGGTAAATGTTAGCTTTCATCCTTTTCTTATTTATAGTAAGTACATAATCTTAAATTTAATTCCAAGCAATAGAAATGCCATAAAATATAAGTAGTAATAATGGATGAAAGTTATTTGCCCTTATGTCTTTACCTGTAACCTATATACTATAATATTAAAAACTTGAAATGATGAGGATAATGTCTTCAGCCCTAGCTTGGCCCAATGGTCATAAACATAGCTGTGAGTGATTTGGGGTGGGAGATCTAAAAAATGAAGCCACTACAACTTTCATGTAACTTTAAAATGAGGGAAGAAGAAAAGAGAAGAAAGTAAGGCTTTTTCCAGATTGTGTTTTGAGGGTGATAGGAATATTCTATGTCTTTATTTAAGGCCCCAAATGTTTTCAAATAGAGGTAATACAACGATTATTTTAGTTCAACACTGGATTTGGTTTATGTTGTGTGTTTTATACTCATTCTGCTTCTGCCAGATGTTCCTAGAGGTTAACAGACAAGATCAATGTTGTTGCTGAAGACAAGGATTATGTCATCCCCCTTGTAGGACTAGGACTAATGTGAACATTACGTTGTTCCATAAAGTGGCAACCAGCCAGGCAAGTGAGCAGGGAAGGCTTTGCTTTGTAATACTACCACTTAAAACTACAAAAATGTCAACATGGGTCAAGAAGAAAGGCATTGGGCTGGGGATTTAGCTCAGCGGCATAAGCGCTTGCCTTGCAAGCGCACAGTCATGAGTTTGATCCCTGGTACCAGTTTAAAAAAAAAAAAAAAGAAGAAGGAAAGGCATGAGTCATGCAAGTAAAGGAAATTGAAAGTAATCTCCAAGCATGAGGCAAGGTAGATGCTCTTCCTCAGAATCCAAACCATTTTCCACTCCAGCCTATGCCAAAACAAAAGCTTTTGGTGAAAGATACAAAAGATTTCTATATGAAAATAATCTTAGATGCTATAATTTAATTAAGGTTGAGATATTATATATTTCAGATAAAATAACAAATATTTAAAATATTTGGAAATTGTTTGTATTTCCTAGAGTGAAACCATATGCCATCGACCTCAAAATAGGGTAATTGCAGTCCCTGTGGTGAGTTTGTTTGTATAGCAAACATATATTTGAGCATCTCTGGAGGACTGAGGTGTAATCTGCCACAGCTGTGTAACTGAAGAAGCTCTGAGGTTTAGAACTATGCAAGAAATTATTTGCAACTAGCAAGGCTCAGAATATTTTTCTTTGAGAACACACATGCTCTGGGTTAAAATTGTATTTTACCACACAAGTGTTCATAAATGCTTATGTTGTAACTGAAATAGATCCTAAAATAGATAGCCCAGTTACGGAATTTTACCTCTTCTCAACAATGTATTGTTTAAAAAACTTTTAAATACTGTAAGAAAAATTCACCTGAGTCCAGGTACGCAGTGAATTCTGGCTGAGCACACTGAGTCAAATGTGTTTTTCAGTAAGTGTCCTGAAATGTATCAATTTCCTGTCCTCATTTTCTGTTCCTCTTAAATACTGAAACCAAAGTATTTAATGATACCTTCAAAAGAATATTTTTCTACCTCTGTGCACATTGTTGTAATCATACAGACTCTAGTACAATACCAGATCCTTGAAATGTTCCCTAGCCGATCCATTTGAGAATAGGTGGTTTGCTCTGAGTTTTTCTGGGTAAACTTCCCAGAAACATCATAAAGAGGGTGTGGCTTGTTTTATGCTTGGTGTGGGGATGCTGGGGACTGAGCCAAGAGTGTTTGTACTGTGTTACATCCCAAGCCCTTTTTTATTTTTTATTTTGAGACAAGATCTCACTAAGTTGTCCTAGCTTTGCTCAAATTTGAGATCTTCCTGCCTCACCCACCCAGAATTCTGGTATTATAGGTATATACCACCACACCTAGCCGAGGAGAGTTTGATTTTAATTCTTGATGTAATGAAGTAACAATTCCAGTTCCATGTAACCAGCTAAGAGCCACACAGAGAGTACAAGATCAGTCTGAACTGTATAACAAGACCCTGCCTCAAAAAATCAAAATAAAATATAAATTAACAAAATAAACTAAAATATATTGTCTGCAAGAAGTACAGAATGAAGAGTCTCTGTTTTGTTTTGTTTTGTTTTGTTTTGTTTTGTTTTGTTTTGGTTTGTTGTTGATTGGAGACACTAACAGGGAACATAGCTCACACAAAATCTCCTTTCAAGGTCAGTATTTACATAGAAGGCAGTCTTTCTGCAAATGTGATTTAGAGAGTCATGAGAAAATAAGAGAAAGGAGCTGACAAGCCAGCTGCAATCAGTGAGAGTAAGCGTCAGGAGGATGGCAAGTGTCACAAAGAGGTAGACTGCACTTGCTTCTATTTCATATCCTACTACTTTAATTTTTTTACTCCTTATCATTATACAATAATACCTCCATCTGTACATATGGCAAAAGTAATATAAACATTATAGCAATATGTTAGAAATAGTTTGTAGAAAACTAGCCTGTAAGCCTCTTTACTAAGTGATGAGGTCACTTAGCAAATCTATGCTTAATCTTGTATGTCTAAACTTTAGGAGCATAGCTGACACAGTGACAGAGAAGTAATTATTAATTTGACTTTAATGTGCCACAATTATCTAATACTTATATTTTCTTTAACATGGGTGTTCCCCAGTTTCTAGAAATATTGAAGAATGAAGTATAAAATGAAAAAGAGATCATGAGAAACAGAGACATAGGACTTTCACAAAAGGGAAGAGGACCAAGAGATGGAGGAAGAGTGAGGTAAAGGAAATGGAGAAAAAAGAATTAAAACGTGTCGTGTACATGCATCAGCTCCTCATAATGAATCTAATCATTATGCTCTGCAAACATGTACTAGTAAAAAAAATTTTTTAAAATGACATATAAGCCCACCACCACCATTGCAGCATGGAAGAAGGCGCTGCCCAGAGGAGACCACCGAGCTCTACCCCTGCTTGCACTGCTCAGTGTGCCTGCACACTGCTGCCCCCGCCCACTGCCACAGAATCACTGAACTGCGGTGAATTGGCAGTGCTCATTCAACAGGAAACTTGGAGGCTCCTCACCCAGACAGAACACCCTGGTAGGTACCGGTCACTATGTACCCAACAATCACATGGACATCAATCACAGAGTAGAACCCCAAGAGGTACACTGCCAACAGTTGTGACTATTAGGACTAAATAACCAGATATTGGCCCAGAAGGGGAAAATGACAAAATGAAAAACCAAAATGCAATCTCAAACATCTAGTCCGTCAGGTGCAAGAACAAACAGAGAAATGCAGGACTTTAAAAGTCATACACGGGAAATCTCTGAAAAGATAGCAAATGAAGTAAAGAAACAAATCCATGAGGCTATAGAGGAAATCAAATTAGAAGTAATGGCTTACACAAAGACAGAAGTAACAACTTTAATAAAGGATTTGTTCAACATAGCTAGGGAAGAAATAGATTTAAAAAAATACAAGAGCATGAAAATTTATTGAAACCTTGAATAAACAAGGTAGAAAACAAGCAGAATCCATGAAACAGTTTCCAAGAGATATTCAAGAAACAAAAAATTCTACTGAAAGCTGGCAAAACCATTTAAATGAAGCTGAGGATAGAATTTCAGACCTTGAAGATAAGATCACAATTAGCAACCATGAAAAGACAGAACTTATAAAAACAACAAAGCAGCATGAAATGACAATCCAACAGCTTCAAGATGATGCCAAGAGAAACAATGTAAGGCTAAAAGGCATCAGCGAGGAGGCAGAAGACAATGCAAAGGACTTAACTAAGCTATTCACAGAAGTAATAATGGAAAATTTTCCAAAAAGGGGAAAAATATGACATACAAATAAGTGAGGCATATAGAACACCAAACAGTCATAACCAATATAAATCTACACCCAGACATATAATAATTAAGATTCCAGACATTCAGCATAAAAACAGAATACTAAGAGCTGTTAGAGAAAAGACACAAATCACCTATCAAGGAAAGCCTATTAGAATCTTGGCAGACTTCTCAGCACAAACCTTCAGGTTGAGAAGAGCTTAGAGTGCAGTATTTCAAGTCCTAAAAGAAAACAGCTTTCAACCCAGACTGATATACCCAGCAAAACTGTCTTTCAAATTTAATAGAGAAATGAGATACTTCCATGACAAAGAACAACTGAAGAAATTCATATCTACCCAGCCAACCCTAGAAGGAGTATTGAAAGACATACTAGAAAGAGATAAAAGTGACGACACTCTCCAGAGCAACAACATAAAGAAACCACCAGCCTGGAAAAGAAATTAAACAAGGGAAGAAAGTGGGAACATAATATGGCAACACAGGAACATAATATGCCAATACATATCAGTAATACATACCAAGTCAATACATATCAGTAATAACCATGAATGTAAATGGGCTTAATTCACCTGTCAAAAGAAGCAGGTTGACAGAATGGATCAAGAAACAAAACCCTACAATATGCTGAATCCCAGAAACACATCTGACTCAAAAACAAACTCATAGACTAAAAGTTAAAGGACAGAAAACAGTATTCCATGCAACAGGAACCCAGAAAAAAGCAAGGGTAGCTATTCTGTTTGCAGACAAAGTGAACTTCAAACCTAAAAGGATTAAAAGAGATAAAGAAGGCCACTACATACTTGTAAGTGGAAAACTACAAGAGGAAGAATTAACAATTAGAAATATATATGCATCAAATACAGGAGCACCCAACTGTATAAGACAAATACTAATGGATATGAAAAACCAAGTACACAAGAACACAATTATAATAGGAGACCTTAACACCCCACTGTCACAAAGAGATAGAGCAACTTGACAAAGTCAGCAAAGAAATAACAGAACTGAATCACACCTGTGAACGAATGGACTTAGTGGATGTTTACAAAGTGTTCCATCCAACCACATCAGAATGTACATTCTTCTCAGCTGCACATGGAACATTACCTAAATTGGACCATATATTAACTCATAAAGCATTCTTAAATAAATGCAAAGGGAGTGAAATTATCCCATGTATAACATCTGATCACAGTGCAGTGCACTAAAATTGGAAATCAATGACAAAAAAGCTGCAAAACCTGCATAAATACATGAAAATTAAATAACAACCTTCTGAACAACCAGTGGGTTACAGATGAAATTAAAGAAGAAATAAAACAATACCTAAAATATAATGAAAATGCAGACACATCATACTGGAACCTATGGGATGCAATGAAAGCAGTCCTAAGAGGAAAATGTATAGCAGTAAATAGTCACATCAAGAAAATGGAATTGGCACAAATAAATAGCCTAATGCTACATCTCAAGCTCCTAGAAAAGGAAGAGAGAGTCAAACCCAAAGCTCATAGAAGAGATGAAATTGTTAAGATAAGAGCAGAAATTAATGCAATTGAAACGAAAAAACCCCAAAGAATTAATGAATCAAAGAGTTGGTTTTTGAGAGGATAAACAAAATTGATAAACCGCTAGCCAACCTTATCAAGAAAAAGAAAGAAAAAACCCAAATCCATGCAATAAGAACTGAAAAGAGGGAAATTACTACAGATCCCATGGAAATTCAAAAGATCATGAACACCTACTTTGAAAAGCTCTACTCACATAGGGTAGAAAACACAGAGGAAATGGACAGATTTCTAGAAACATATGAATTCCAAAAACTAAATCAAGAAGATATAACAATTTTGAATAACCCAATATCAGCTACTGAAATCGAAAATGTTATTAAGAACTTACCAACAAAGAAAAGTCCAAATCCTGATGGATTCACGGCTGAATTCTGTAAGAAATTTAGAGAAGATTTAATGCCAACACTCCTTAACCTCTTCAATGAAGTTGAAACAAAAGCAGTCCTGCCTAAATCATTCTTGGAGGCAAGTATTACCCTGATACCAAAACCAGAAAAAGATGCAACCAAAAAGGAGAACTATAGATCAATCTCACTAATGAACATTGATGCAAAGATTCTCAATAAGATACAGGCAAATAGAATGCAGCAAATCATCAAGAAGATTATACACCATGACCAAGTGGGATTTATTCTAGGAATGCAGGGATGATTTAACATATGCAAAACAATAAATGCAATACAACACATCAACAGAGCCAAAAATAAAAATCACATGATCATCTCAATAGATGCAGAAAAAGCTTTTGATAAAGTCCAATACCCATTCATGATACAAACACTACAGAAACTCAGAATAGACAGTATGTACCTCAATCTCATAAAGGCCACTTATGACAATCCAGCAGCCAACATTACACTAAACGGACAAAAACTGAAAGCCTTCACTCTAAAATCAGGAACAAGACAAGGATGTCCATTATCACCAGTCTTATTCAATATAGTTCTGGAAATATTAGCCAGAGCAATCAGACAAGAGAGAGAAATATAAGGAATAAAAATAGGAAAAGAAGAAGTTAAATTATCATTATTTGCAGATGACATGCTCCTCTACATAGAAGACCCCAAAACCTCCATTAAAAGACTACTAGAGGTAATAAACAAATTCTTCAGTGTAGCTGGATACAAAGTCAACACTCAAAAATTAATAGCATTCCTGTATACAAACAACTCACTGAGAGAGAAATTATGGAAATATCAACTTTCACAATAGCATCTAAAACAATGAGATACTTAGGAATCAACCTAACCAAGAATGTAAAAGATCTATATGCTGAAAATTATACAACCCTAAAAAAGGAGATTGAAGAGGATATTAGAAAATGGAAGGATTTCCCCTGCTCTTGGTAAGAAGAAACAACATTGTGAAAATGGCCATATTCTCAAAACTGATCTACAGATTCAAATGCAATCCCAATCAAAATACCATCAATATACCTTACAGATCTAGAAAAAAAAAATTCCTAAAATTTATCTGGAAACAGAAGAAACCTAGAATAGCAAAAGTGATCCTGAGCAACAAAGGCAAGATAGGAGGCATCTTAATCCTTAATTTGAAACTATACTACAAAACCACAGTCATAAAATCAGCATGGTACTGGCAAAGAAATAGACCTGAGGATCAATAGAACATATTAGAAGATGCAAACACTACTACACAGACATTCAGCCACCTTTTATTTGATAAAGGGGCTAAACATGTTCACTGGAAAAAAGATATCCTCTTTAATAAATGGTGTTGAAAAAATTGGCTTTCCACATGCCAAAGACTGAAAATAGACCCATGCCTATCACCATACACTAAACTAAAGTCAAAATGGATCAAAGATCTAAATATTAAAACAAAAACACTAAATCTACTGGAAGGCAAAGTAAGTAAAAATGTTGGAGACATAGGGGTCAGGAAAGAATTCATGAATAAAATGCAAACCGCACAGGAAATACTTCAAAGACTCAACAACTGGGATCTCATATTACTAAAAAGTTTTTGCACTTCAAAAGAAATCACCAACAAAGTGAAAAGAAAACCCACAGAATGGGAAAGAATCTTAGCCAACAATCCCTCAGACAAAGGACTGATATCCAAAACATATAAATAACTGAAAAACATCAAGCCCCCCAAATTCAATGACCCTCTCCAAAAAATGGGCATCTGAAATGAACACACAGTTCTCAGATGAAGATATACAAATGGCAAATAAATACATGAAGAAATGTTCACCATCACTGGTCATTCGAGAAATGCAAATTAAAACAGCATAGAGATTTCATCTCACCCCAGAAAAAATGGCTGCCATCAAGAAAACAACTGATAACAAATGTTGGCGAAGATGTGGGGAAAAAGGAACACTCATCCACTGTTGGTGGGAGTGCAGACTGGTGCAACCACTGTGGAAATCAGTATGGAGATTCCTCAAAAAACTAGGATTGGAAATTTCATTCAATCCAGCTATTCCTGTCCTGAGTGTTTTCCCAGAAAAATTGAAAACATCAGGTCACAGTGGTATATGTGCACCTATGTTCATAGCAGCAAAATTTGTGATAGCTAAATCTTGGAAACAACCAAAATGCCCATCAACTGCAGAGTGGATTTAAAAAATGGTATTTTTATACAATGAAATACTACTCAGCCATAAAAATGATGATCTTGTGGCCTTTATAGGTTAATGGTACCAACTTGAAAATATCCTCATTAGTGAAATAAACAGGACTCACATGAGTAAATATCACATTTACCATAGTTTTTTTTGTTTGTTTGTTTTTCATTGTTGTTGTTGTTTTGTTTTTTGTACTGGGGATCTCACTCACGACCTCTCACTTGCCAGGCAGGTGCTTATGCCACTGAGCTAAATCCCCAGCCCCTTTTACCACAGTTTTGGAGCAACATGAAATACTGGAAGACTCTGTTAGTCTCATTCTTGTGAACCTTCACGGTGGATAATCAATAAAAGTTAAGTAACTGACTGTTAAAGAGATACGGGGGTTTGGAAACTAAATGGAAATAATATTAAGAATTAAAATGAATTTCTGACCAACATGGGGAAAATGCTTGTGCTATTAAATCCTACATAGCTACAATGGTGCCCCAGATCCCATTTCTTTGGTTTTGCTGGGCAGATCCAGAAGCACAGAAAATGTACGGAAGAAATATGATTCTCAGGGCAGTTTTCTTGTTCTGTCTTTCAGACCCAGAAAAAGAGAATGACAACAATGTAAGACCTCATTTTGCTGCATCAATTCCCTATATTTGTCTGTCTTTTCTCTTGGGCTGGGTCTTTTCTTTTTGGACACTGTGACAGCTTCTGAGTCCCATCACTTAGTATTCAGCTATGCAAGCCTGGGGAGTATATGGCAGTCAGCAAGAGAGGGACTACTGTGCTTCCAGCAGCACTTAACCAATAGACAGTAGTAGCTCATAGTCCAGAGTGAAGCTCAAAAATGCTCATTTACAAAACATTTACTGGAATTAACAAAAAATGTGTTTGTCTTAAGGCCACAGGGCTGCTCTCTGCAGTTAGGACTTGAAAATCCTCCTCTATGTTTGAGGCTTTGCAGCTCTTCTATGCCATGCAAATGGCACCTCTATGCCCTCAATCAAGGAGAAAACTGGAAAGAGGAAAAAACTAGCCTCTTCTTCACTGGATAGTCCATAAAGTCTTGGAAGAGTTAAGCTAAGCTACTGGCAGCCCAGAGCAAGGAGGCATCTCATAGCCTGAGAGAAGGATGAGTGGCGAGGCAGCACAGAACTGTGACCACTTCCATCTGTTAGATCTGTTGATGCTTGATTTTTTCACAAATTACCACAATGTGAAGAAATAAACAGAACTCATAGGATTACCAGATTCCATTAATACATATGTATATAAAATACAGTTACTCTGTGCCCAAGAGAAAAATCATCCAAAAACCTCTTATGTGGTAGCAATATGTCAAGATTTTCAGGTGTTGATGATGAATTCCATTAACACAAGTCAATATTCATCAAGTTTCTATAGCACCTTACACAGTAAAAATATGTGTGGGTAGGTGTCAAGGGCATGCATTTGGAGCTATATACTTGGACTCTTCTCCTCAGTACTTGCATGACTCCATGAAAATAATTTATCATCTCAGTGACTCAATTGTCTCATCTGTCAAATGCAAATGATGATGATGTACCCACTTTCCATGACAAATATTTAACAAAAGTAATAGTTTGGGAGAGTGTATGGAACATAGTAAGTGTCTTACAAGCATTAGTTATGCTTAAATTGGAATTTAAACATGTGATAAGGAAAAGATGGAAAAACTAGTAGACAGGCTCTGTGGTCGTGTTAAAGGACGTGAAAGTTCCTTTGAAAAGGATTTTTAAAAAAACAAACAAAAAATCCATAGGAGTGAAAAAGGGAATGAGACTCAATTCTGCTTGGTAACATTATAAGCAAAAAGTAAAAAGGTCCCTGTACTATGCAATGAAGTTAAATGTGTTTCTCAAGGTTTAAAATTTTCTATGATTGAATCAGCCAACCATTAAATTTTAAATTAAGAAAAAGCCTATAGAGAAGATAGGCAGCCATCTAGGCAAGGAAAATGAAGATTTTAAAAACTGTTAATTTGATTTTCACATAATCTCTTTATAAGATTAATATAAATATCTACAAAGTAAAATAACCTATATAACCAAAAATTTCATGCCAAAATTAAGCTTAGATTAGATGTTACTAACAAATTAAACAAGTGGTCCATATAAGATATATTATTGCTTTTATATGTGAACATATCTAAATAGTTATTCTAAAAGAAAAAGCAAGGACACAAAGGCTTGCTTTTGAAATGCCCTAGTATGGCAATAATGTTATTAGTGTCATTTAGGATTTATTTACATATTCATTTTTAAAATGATATAAATTGGTCAAGTGTCTCCTTATCACATTAACACTTATATAGAATATTATGGAATGTTAGAGATATTTTAAATAATTGACCACCACTCTCAAATTTCAAATTTGAAAACTAAGGCCCACTGAAAAGGACAATTTACCTAAACAGAAACTAAAATTCCTCAGTTTGTCACACAGAAAGACTTTATTCTCACTCAGAAGGTTGCTAAAACATTGCATAGCCAGTGTAACAGTTTGCAGGGAATGCACTAAGTGTCACAAAATGAGTGGCTTGAAACAAGAGAAATCTATGCACTGAAGACTCTGTAGGTCAGGAGTCCAGAATTGAGTCTGGGGTTGCATTTCCGCCCAAGAATCTCTATATTCTCTCTTCCAGCTTCTGGTGGCTGTTGGCATCCATTGGAGTGTTACCCCCGACTCTATGCTCCATCCTCATGTTACCATCTCTGTGGATCTAATTTCAAAATTTCTCATTAAGTGGCCTCCTGGGATAACCCAGTATAAATTTCCCTCTAGAGATTTTTCACTTAACACATATTTGTCATATTAGATACCACCCATCCTTTGGCAGTATAAAACTATAGATGCTCTGGAATTAGGATATGTCTATACGTGAGAGGAAGAAACTGAGAAGCTGGAGGAACAAATTTAACCTGCTACAACCTAGCAGTGTTAAGGAGCCTATGGATACCTCCAAAATAGAGATGCCACTTCTGAAGGGCTTCAGGTAGTAAAACTTTTTTAAAAATTAATATCCTTTACTATTTTCCCTATAACTCACTCTTCTTAATTAAAGCAAGGGTAAATGATTATATAACTAGAATTCCATTGACAAAGCAAACCAAATTTTATTTTGATCACAGGGTTCTGGTCTACCTCAGCATGTGACTTACAATTAAGCATGACAAATTGGACACATCCAGTAACAGTGGACCCTTGACTTACAAACTCAATTCATTCTTGAGGGTTGGTTGTAACTCAAGTTAATGAAGGCTCAGGCTCCACTACACAGCCTTCAAAGTCTCTCTCCTGTATGCAGGCAGATCTCAGTGTCCTAGAGAGACATTGACCAGGATTTCTCAATGAACCCCATACAGCAAAGGATGTTGTGATTTTTCTCCCAGAACTTTTTAAGAGTTAAACCTGTATCTGAGACCATCTGGAAGCACAAGCAGCTGGCATTCAGGTCACTACCAAGACACTACTAAGAAAGCAGCAAAGGAATAAAACTGATAGAGACATATATGCTGTCATGGTTTATGTCAGTGGCCCCCAAGCTTCATGCCTTTGCATTATGCATTTGTGATTGGTTCACTGTCTAGTGCTTGGATTGTGGGTGTGAGTGCTACACCGGCTTAGGGGTGGAGCCAGGATGTGATGTAATGGCAGGAAGAAGGTGTGTCACTCTCTCTTGCCAGTTTCCACCTTGCTGTTTGCAGCCGCCATGAACTGTGCGGCCCTGCCATGCCACCCTGCCTTGGAGCCAACTGGATATGGACTGAAACCTTCAAAACTGTAAGAAATAAACCTTTCCTTTCCCAACTTTGGGCAGCAGGTATTTTGTCTCAGCGATAAGTAAAAAGTAACTAAGACAGAATTTGGTACCAGGAGTGGGGTCATTGCTGTGACTATACCTGACCATGTTTTTTGAGAGGCTTTGGAAATGGCTTGTGGGCAGAGTTTGGAAAGGTCCAGACACGTTTCCTGGACGCACAGAGCTGGAGCAACTTAGGCTGTTCTGTAGAGGAGATTCTGGTCAGAGCTCAGGAGACCAGAAGGCTGATAGAAAGCCTGATAGTAAAGACCAGGCTTTTGAGGTTTCTGCTGGGAAGGAGGACTGTATTGGTTGTTGGACTCCCTATGATATGTGTTATTGCTTGGCAGAAAGTTTGTCTGCATTTTGCTCATGCCCAGATACTTTGTCTGAGACTGAGATTAAGGGTAATGGACTGATTAATCTGGCAAAGGAAATTTCAAGGCAGTCAAATGTTGAAGCTGTGGCATGGCTATTGTTGGGGGCTTTTAGCCAGCTCTATGTTGCAAATCAAGAGCAAAGAGCCCAGCAGGATAATTTAAAACACTGTGAGTTTGGCCAGAAGGAAAACTCCAGTAAAGCTGTGAATTGTAAAGATAAAGCTGAGACTTTGATTACTGAGAAGAAACAGAGAGATAAGAAAGATGGCCAGAGGGCATCCCAGGAAAAAGTGGGTCTCCACCCTTTGCAGCCCAAAACTGCAAAAGTGAAAGAATTTTCTCAGATGAGAAAGCTTCAGAGTACCATGCTCCAGAATGGCACGGGAGGCCCATGAGGTTCCAAAATGGCGGCAACATAGAAAAGCTTTTCTTCACAATCGGGTTCACAGAGCCCAACGATCTAGGCAATCGACCCCTACAGCCAAGAGAGAGAAAAGCCTGGCTACTGCTCCGGCAGCAGACCTTGGTGGCATCCACATGGTACTGATTTTTAGGGGCAAGGAAAATGCACAAATTCTGAGGGTAAGACAGCTTCCACCTCAATTGCAAAGGGCCTGGGAGGCCAAGCAGTGTGCCCCTGAGAGGGCAATATGTAAAGATGTAAGTGTGAAGCCCAAGGTGCAGTGGAGATCCCAGAAGTTTGGAAAAGCCAAGAACGTGGATCATTCAAAGAAAGCTGCAAAAACTGAGCAGAGAAGGTGTAAGAAAGAAGCTGCGGGAGCTGAAATCCCTGGAAGTGCCCTGGAGGTGGAATCACCCAAACCTTTTGGAGCTTGCAACCAGATTGCTTCAAATGCTGAGCATGGAACTCTAGGACTTAATGTTCACCCTGCTGGATGTTGGACTTGCTCTGTTTCCAATACTTTATATTCCCCCATTTGTAACTTTTGGAATGGTGATGTTTATTTTGTACCTTTGCATTTCAGAAATGTTTAACTTTGTTTCACTTGTACAGGGATTACAGGTAAGAGTTTGCCATAGATATTGGAGGAGACTTGGGACTTGGACTTCTC
>PVJX010036282.1:0-17693 GCA_004027295.1 Dolichotis patagonum
TATTCATTTTTTTTTTTTTTTTTTTGTACTGGGAATTGAACTTAGGACCTTGCACTTGCCAGACATGCCCTATGCCACTGAGCTATAGTCCTGGCCCTTTCTTAGTCTTTTGGGACAGGGTTTTGCTATGCAGTTCAGGCTTGCCTTGAACTCACTTTGTAGCCCAGGCTGGCCTCAGCCTTTCAGCAATCCTCCTGTCTGCCTCAGCCTTGAAGCAATCCTGTCTTAACCTACTGAATACTGGTATCCTTATTTATAATTTTTAACTAATCATGTTATCAGTTTATTGATTTTTTTTTTTTTTTTTTAAATTTTGGAGACAGGTTCTCATTTGGTAGCTCAGGATAGCTTTTAGCTTACTGTGTACCGTAACTCAGGTTAGTCTCCAACTTGTAAACTTCCTGTGTTTACAGGACTTGTAAACTTGTTTTTCTCTGTGTTGGAGATTGAACCTAAAACTTCCTGCCATATGAGGTAAGGGCTCTATCACTGAACCTCTTCTCTAGATGATGTATTTATTTTGAGCGAACTGTAGATTCACATACAGGCTTAAGAAATACTGTAACATAGAGGTCTTACATATTTTTCACCCAGTTTTTCCCAAGGTTGTTACCTAGAACAATTATAGGATGCTATTACAACTGCCATACTGATACACAGTTAATTTACAGAATGATTTCATCACTGCAAAGGGGGACTTTATGGCTTTTTTTTTCTTTTGAAGCAGGGTCTCACTGTGTAGTTCAGCCAGGCAGGGTGGAACTCACTGTATAGCCTAGGCTGGCCTTGAACTCATGGCAATCCTCCTGCCTCAGGCTCGTAGTGCTGGTATTAGAGGTTTGTGCCACTACACCTGGCCTGGGAGAGCTTTATGTAATGGAGATTTATTTCAGTTATTTGTTGATATAAAGTCCAAACACGTGTGCCTATTTAAATATGAGAGGAAAAAAATAACACATGTTTTAATGAGGAGATTGGTCTGGGAAATAGAAGACCTGAGTCATAGCCCATATTCTGGCAAGAAACTTGGCTTTAAGTAAATCATCACTCTGAGTCTAGTTTCTGCATCAGGGATTGAATTGCTTGGTTGCTTACTCTGTAAACGTCTGTTGTATGTATGTTATTTCTAATAGAGAGTGGCTAGGGAGAAAGCCTCACGTGTGGGATATTGTGAGCCTGGTGGCAGTTCTGTGCTGCCTTCTGTGGATACACAGTATCTTGCAGCTTTTCCTCTTACCTAGTTCACTGCCTCTTACTAAATGCTGTGCTGCTGAACTGCATCCCCTGCCCTGTTTTTTTGACACCCACATCTCACTGTGTTGCCAAGGGTGGCCTGACTTAGTCTTTTGAGTTGCAGGGACTCCTGACTGTTCCACCTCCTTCCTGTCCCTTCTGCTTCTTGATAGGTCCTGTCCACACATTAGTCTGCTTGGTCCCACAGTCCCTTGGGCTCTGTTCTCTTTTTCCTTCTCTTTGTTCTTCTTTCCATTGTCCTGTCTTTATGTTGGCTGATTGTTTTGTCAGGTCGAATCTGCACTCTGTTGTTTACTTCACATTTTATACTTTATGGTTCTGGAGTTTCTCTTCACAGTTTTTGTTTTCTGTTTCTTTGTTGATGTTTCCATTTTTATTCATTGTTTTCTTGACTGTCTCTACATCTTCAAGTTCTTTGAGTACCTTTATAGTAGTTAACATTCTTTGTCTAGATCTGCCATGAAAACAGTTTTCCTTTTCTGTATTTACGTATGTTGAGTGCTCTGGTTCTTTGTATGCCTTGTGTTCTTTTTCCTTCCTCTGTTGTAGGGATTGATATGAAGGCCTTGTACATGCTAGGCCAAGTGCTGTACCACCAACCTTCATTTCTACCACAAATTACTAATTTTGATGAAGTCCAGTTTATGCATTTTTCCTTACAGGGTCTTACTTCTGGTGTCAAATCTAACAACTTTTTACATGATGCTAGATCCTAAAGATTTTTCCACAATATTTATTTATAGTTGTGTACTTTACATTTGAATTTGTGATCCATTTAGAATTTTATTTTTATTTATTTATTTATTTAGCCTATGTCCCAGTGCCTGTTTCTCCCTTTTTTTTGGTTTGAGACATGGTCTTGCTATGTAGTTCAGGTTGGCCTAGAACTCACTGTGTAGCTGAGGTTTGCCTTGTACCCCTGGCAAACCTCCTGCCTCAACCTCCCAGGTGTAGGAATTACAGGTCGGTGCCACCATGCCTAGCTCCAGTGCCACATTTTGAAAAGTCTGTCTGTCTCTCCTTTTTTTTTTTTTTGGTACTGGGGCATTTGTCAAGCAGGTGCTTAGGCCCCTGAGCTAAACTCCTGACCCAAAAGTCTTATCTTTTTTCCTCATGGTCTGGAACCATTGTTTACAGTCCGCTGGGCATATTTATGTATATTTTTGAGTTTTCCATTCTGTTGATCTGTGTCTGTCCCAATAACACACTGTGTTTATTGCTGTAGTTATATAATAACTGAAATTAGGTAGACTAATTCAACTGACTTTTTTTTTTTTTTTTTTTTTGGTACCAGGGATTGAACTCACGATCTTGTGCTTGGTCAAGCAGGCCCTTGTACCACTGAGCTAAAGCCCCAGCCCTCTGACTTTTATTCTTCGAAATTGGTGGAGCCATGGTTGCTTTGTTTCAAACACATGCACGTGGACACACGTGCACACATGTATGTGCTCATACAAACTGTAGAGTAACCTCATACATAAGTGTGTATCCAGAAAACTTGCTGGGGTTTTGGTCGGAAAGCCTTTCAGCCTCAATGTCAGTTTGGAGAGGACTGGCTGTATTTGACATGTGGAGTCTTGTAGTCTGTGGGCATGCTGTGGCACCCTTACTTACATATTCTTTGATTTCATCTGTCAGTATTTTTTTTTTTTTTTCTCCCCCTTGCCAGGCAGGCACTTAGGCCACTGAGCTAAATGCTTATCCCTCTTCTGTCAGTATTAAATAGTTTTTTTGTTTTTGTTTTTCTGGTACTGGGAATTGATACAGAGAAAACTGAGCGATATCCCCAGCTCTGTTAATTTTATATTTGAAACAGTCTTGCCAAGCAAGTTGCCCAATTTTCACTCCATTTGCCTCAAATTTGAGATATTCCTGGCTAATCCTAAGTAGCTGAGATGACAGGTGTATGTCACTATAGCCAGCTTTCTCTAGCATTTTGATCATATGAAATTTTTAAAAGGCTTGTCTGCTAATTCCAGTTGATACTTCAGGGTTGATTTGAATCTTTCCCCCATGATAGGGTGAAATTTCTTGCTTCTGTAAAAGTTTTTTGGGGAGGGCCATTATGCAGAGAGCTACATGTCTAGCAGCATCTTCAGACAGGGTCTCAATAAGTCACTGACTTGCTGCAGCCTCCCAGAGTGCTAGGATTATTGGTGTGTGTCACCATACCCAGCTTTTTTTTTCTGTGTAAGTCTTAGACATTTTGGGGTTTTTTTTTTTTTTTTTGGTCTTTTTGAGTCAGGGTTTCACTTGAAGTTCAAGCTGGCCTTGAACTCACTTTGTAGCCCTGGCTGGCGTTGAACTCCATAGTGATCCTCCTGGTGCAACCTCCCAGGTGCTAGGACTACAGGCATATCCCCCCTCCCCCCCACCGATTGGTTCATTTTTCAGCCATTGTGAATTTTACCTCCCCTTCCCCCAGTATCTCACTATTTAGTTTAGGCTGGCCTTGAAGTCACCATGCTCCTGCCCCAGTCTCCCAAGTGCTGGGATTACTAGGATGCACCCCTGAGCCCAACTTGGTTTTTTTTTTTTTTTTTTTTTGGCATACCTAAAAATATCTCTGGACTTTGTGTTTTGTGTTATGGTTGAGTTGCTGGGAAATAGTTTGTTCTTTGATTCTTGCTTTCATGTTTTCTTTGGATGGAGTCAGGCTGTGTGTAGGGTTGTTTTTTTCCTGTGGCAAAGCTTTTCTTTTGTTAGTACTCCTGTGAGATCTGAATGGCTAGGTTTAGGAGCAGGCTCTGTTCTCTTTCTGTGTAAGTTATGGGTGTCACTCTCTTATTCCCATGGTGGTCTCTTTCCTGGCCATGCAGTGCTGATTTGTCACCCCCTTCAAGGCCTGGGCGAGCCTGCATGGACACTGGCATCTCTCTTCCCCAGCTCTCTGTCCAGTGCAGGTCTCCCTTGTGAGTGCTAGCACCTTGACTTGTTGGACTCCCCTTCTGTTTCCTTGACTCAGGAGACCACAGGTCCTGTCTGGGCTTCTCTTTCCTGTTCTACACAGCCTGGAGACTCTTTAAGGCAGTAAGCTGGGCATGTAGGTGGCTCATGTCATTTGTCTTTTGTCTCCCAGGGATTGTGTGTAATGTGATTTGTCCAAGATCCTCACTGCTGTTGCTTCATTCATTTTTTGGGTCTTCATTATTTTGCTCAAGGGCTAAATCTGGTCACCTTTTTTTAGTCTAGCCCACGCCTCGTGAAGCTGAGCATGTTTTAATTTTTATTGGACCATTCTTGAGTTCTCTTATGAAGTTTGTTCTTTATGCTTTTATCTTTATTCTTTGCTGTTTTCAGTTCCTGAAGGTTTCATGTGTTTTATATACTGGTCTGTTGTAATACAAATGTTCTATAAATAATTTTCCCCAAATCCATGTTTATTCATTGGGCCCTTTGATGAGTAAAAATATTCCAATCTGATGAAGTCTAACTTATCAGTGTTTTCTTTTATAGTTATTGCTTACTGTTAGCTAAGGCACTTGAGCCTGCCCTTGAAGTCATGAAGGTAATTTCCTTTATTCTGAACGTGTTTGTTTTTGCAGTTTATACTTAGGTCTATCATATAGCTTATTATTTTATTGCTGTCCAGTTGTGTTTGTACTATATTGTAAAAGGTCTCCTTTCCTCATTGTTTTGGTGAGACATGGCCACAGAGTGTGCTCAGGAATCTTTGTTCTGTTCCATTGATCTGTTTGTTAGCCTTATATCGTCATCACACAGTTTTAACTACTTGTTCCTTTATAAGAAATCTTGTAGATGGAGATGGTGGTGCCTGTCTAATCCCAGCTACTCAAGAGGCTGAGGCAGGAGTATCAAAAGTTTGAGGCTAGCTTACTCAGCTTAGTGACATCCTGTCTCAAAAAATTAAAGGGACTAAGCATATAGTTCAGTGATAAGAGTGACCCTGGGTTCCATCCCCAGTACTGCCTAAAATAAAATAAAATAAAATAAAATAAAATAAAATAAAATAAAATAGTTGTTAGAATCTCAAGTTAGTCTTCTAGTTTTCCTTTGTCAAGATTGTTTGCATACCCTTAAGTCCTTCACATTTTCATATATAGTTTTTCCTTATCTTCAAATAGGTGTTTTGGAGCCAGATGTGATTCACACATTTCTCTAATTACAGCACTCTGGGAGGCTGAGGCAGGAGGGATCTCAAGTTTAAGTCTAGCCTGAGAAACTGGGGCAGTTTTACAGTTTAGTAAGACTGTCTCAAAATGAAAAATTAAAAAGTGTTATGGGATATGGCTCAGTGTGAAGGCCTTCTGGAGGAGGGTGATGCAAAGGTTCGCTGGATTATGGCTGCACTTGCTTTTACTGTAGCTCAGGTTGCGGATTGACACCATTGATGTCATAATCATATTGAGTCTTCTATCCATTATCATAGTGAATTTCTCTGCTTAAATAGATCTTTGTTTTTTCTGAACAGTGTTTTGTACTTTGATTTGATCTTGATGGTGTCTGTTTTTTGTTTTTTTGAGACAGGGTTTCACTGTGTAGTTCAGGCTACCTTTGAACTCACTGCGTAGCCCAGGCTGGGCTTGAATTCGTGGCACTCCTTCTTCCTCATCCTCCTGAGTGCTGGGATTACAGGTGTGCGCCACCAGGTCTGCCCATTGATACTGTATTTTTTTTCACTGATACTATATTTTTTTGATGTTTTCATTTAAGAATTTTGATATTTGATGTTCTTCTAAAATGATATTATAAAAATTTAGTTTTTATTCTTAGTATATGGAAATGGAATTGATTTTTGTGTGTGTATGTATAAGTATGTATGTGTATGTGTGTGTGTGTATATCTACACACACACATACACACACAATTTTTGTATATTGACCTGGGTGTTACAACCTTACTTAAGTTATATAAATTCTAGCAGTTTTTTTTGGATGATTACTTAGCTCTTTTAGTATCTGATCATGTCAGAAGTCAGTTTGGGGTTGCAGATGTTCCTAGGATTCTTGAGACCCTGTTTGGTTCCTAGTACTATGAAAGCAGTACTCACAGTTTTTCTTCTTCCTACTTAATTGTATTCCTTTACATTTCTTCCTTATGGGATGAACTTCATCATGTTTTCATTTTTGGAGGAGAGCAGTGTTACAGTGTCAGATAGGACTTTTTTTTTTTTTGGTAGCAGGGATCAAACTCAAGCTTGTGCTTGCCAGAGAGGTGCTTACGCTACTGAGCTAAATCCCCAGCCCCCATAGAGACTTTTTATAATGATCTTTATCAAATTTTTTTTTGTTTTGTTTTGAGATAGGTTCTTGCTGTGTAATGCAGGCTGGTCTTGAATTTGTGGTTATCCTCCTGTGTCAGCTGCAGCAGCATAGGGCTTGCTTGAGGCAGGGGAATATTTTTGGTCCAGAATATAAGCCAGGTAAAGGGCATGTTTAGGGACTATACACACATAGGATTCCTTGGTTTGTGCGTGAAGGATGGTAAGCGTTTTTTGCTATCTTTAGGAATAACGTTAGGAGGCTGGTCTCTCCAAGGGTTCAGAGACCATAATGGTGAACCTTTTAGCGCTTTTCAAACAGCCTGCTGTAGTACGTGTGTTGTGGATTCACTACCACTGCCTGAAGATGTCAAAAATGCTTTGGGTTTATTCTGTTGTTTTATAGTTTCTTTAGGTAGAACCCTGTGTCATGAATTTGTATCTTTCTTTGTTTTTAGTATGTTCAGGAAACCTACTGTGTATGAGTCATGTACTTTAAATGCCTTGTTCCTTGTTGTCCAGCCTGTGGTTTCTCACAGAGAGTGTGTGATGTCATCTGAGAGTAATGATCAGTCTGCAATGCTGTTCAGACAGCTTTGGCTGTGGATTTTTTTCAGGGAGCAGTGGAAAGGTTCTAGTATTGCTAATTACAGAGCTAGACATGTTGAAACATCTTACTTTGGGGAATTTTCTCCTTATCCTTTGCGATAATTTTTGCTGTTAGTGTTTGAAAGTTGTGTTTATGATTATTGTCTTCATTATTAGACTTATCGTGAAATGCTCCTCTCTTATTTGTGTACCTGCTAACTGTATTCTTTTTCTGTTTTAATGTGGTGGGGGATGTAATGGGGATTAAAACCGTATCGTTTGCATTGAGCTTCATCCCCAAATCTTTTTAAATTTTTTATTCTAAGGCAGGTTCTTCTTAAATTTCCGTGTTGCACAGGCTTGTGTGCTCCATTTGCAGTCGTCCTGGACTACATAGTGAGATTCTGTCTCAAAAGGAAAAAAGATTCTTTTTGAGAAACCCAAAGGTATAAATAATTTAAAGAGCAAAATAAAAGGAAATGAGAAACAGGGAGATAAGTATTTTTTTTTCTTTTCTTTTCTAAGATAGGGTCTCTCGATGCAGTTCAGACTGGCCTTCAACTCACTTTGTAGCCTACACTGGCCTCCCAGGTTGTAATCCCAGGTTGAGCCAGGAGGATTACTGTGAGCGTGTGGCCAGCCTGGACTATATGGTGAGTTCGAGACCAGGGAGATCCTGTCTCAGAAAAGGAAACAGAACGAAATAAAAACACCAACAGAAGTTTAGATGAGGTGATCAGAAAGGCACTGCCAAACAGGTAAGAGGAAAATGAAGATTGACATACTGGAAGATTGACATACTGGAAGACAAGAAATCGAGGCCCTTGTGATTTAATTCACTATTTCATCTTAATTTCTCACTCACAATTTTTCTTTGAAATTCATGTATTTTACTGCACTGTTTGCTGCAAGTCTTTGGGAACAAAACAAGATATAAATAGGTAGTCAAGTGTGGCCTTTGGGAGCACATTCTTCATAGACAATACCAGTGAAACTTACTGTTTCATTTTTGTACTTATTTATGATCATTTTAAATTGGCGAAGAGTGTTGGAAGAGAATTATGCAGTAACTTTGGGTATCACTGAGAATAACTAGAATTAGACCCGTTCTTTCCTTCCAGAGAGGTTGTGCCTTGTAGCTGAAGTCAAAGTTCTAAGTTTTTTAGGTTGACTTTTTTTTTTGGGTGCTGGAGATTGAAATGAGTTTTGCTCTTTATTATAAGAGAAACCAGACCTACTTGACTACAATAATTTTGACTGGTCTTAGATAGCAAAGAGATATAGATAAATGTTAAAACCTTTACCCCCAATCCTGTATCAATAGAATCTTGTTTATGATTTTGAGTGGAGTCTTGCTAGGTTCAGGGTCATGGGCTTAGTTTCTCTTCCCACATAATGATGATAAGTGTGCACTGCTGGGCCTGGTTTTTTTTTTTAAAGTGAAGTTTAAAAAAAATTGTGCAAGATTTTAAAAGTTAAAAATGTATTTTATTCATTTATTTTTGTAGTTACTGGGTATTGAATTTAGGGTCTTTTACTCAGCTAATCCTCAGTGCTTTTTTATTTTGAGACAGGATCTCATTAAGTTACTAAATTGCCCATGTTGGGCTTGAATTTGTAGTTTTCCTCCTTTGGCCTCCCTTGGCCATGCTGGGAATACAGGTATGCGCTAAAATGTACCTTACTTAGTTCATGAATTTAATTCTTGCCACAGTTTTGGTACAAAACAAATTGGATAAGAACTGAATCAGATTTTCCTAGAAGGTCAACATTAAATCTGATTAATCATTGAGTTTGATTTGTCTCTTAGCCAGTTTGGTTTGTGACCAGAATTGTGGAAAGAATGAAGTTCACGAACCAAGATACCATTGTACCTTAAAAGAGGTTGTTAATCTGGTGCTCTTTGGATGATTGCATGTCATTGAGAACAGTGATTTTTGTGAGGAGTGTTTTGAACTGTTGATGGAGGCAGCTAGTACAAATGCTGTTCCCATATTTTTAGTTTTGAAGATGCAGGAAAAATGTTATCCTTTTTGTAATCTGAGAAAATTTTTTCACTTCCTCTGCTTTTTTTTTTTTTTTTAAAGAGATGTGAACTGTGTCCCCATAAGGATGGCGCTTTAAAAAGAACAGATAATGGGGGTAAGTACAGAAAGTTTTCGAAAACAAATTTCTGCTGAAAACTGGAGTGGCTAAGAATTACTTTAAAATGTCTGGTACTGTATATTGTATCAAATTAAATACTGCTTATTCATTTTTATTGTAGTGGATATATATTTTTTGTACGAAAATGATTTTTCTACTTTGTAGACAAACTTTGGCTACTAGCTATGCAGAGTGATCGCACACTTCAACATAAATATCTGTCTTTTTTTTTTTTTTTAGTAAAATGTTAATTCCTTTCGTTTTGTTTTGTTTTGTTTTGTTTTGTTGTTTTCTTTCTACCGGGGATCTAACTCCCGACCTTGTGTTTGCCAGGCAGACACTTAAGCCGCTGAGCTAACCCCTGGCCCTCCTTTTTTTTTTTTTTTTTTTTTTTTTTTAGTACCAAGAATTGAATTGAAGGCCTCTTGCTTGCCAGGTGGGGGCTGTGCTGCTGAGCTACATCTCCTGCCTAATTTCTGTTTTTGAGATGGGTCTCACATTATGCTCAACATAACCATCTTTTTTAGCTGGGACTGCAAGCATGTGCCACCTTGCCTGGTGTAGTTTTTTAAAATGGAAACTAAATTTGAAACTTCAGAAAAATAAGCTGCATTCTGTTTTTTCTTTGGTATATTTCTGGAGGGTTGATGTTTCTAGTAAATGCTGATTTTACATGCTAAGATTTATGTTGCTTGACTCTAAAGAAATACTGACTTCTCTTGCTACATTTTGATGTTCTTTCCTAAATATTTGAGTATTCCTAATCTGAAAATCCCATATATGAAATGCTCCCAAATCCAAAAGTTTTTGAGTACTAAATTTGGATATTGGAGCATTTCAGATTTGGATTTCTATTAGGGAACCTCAGCTTATCAGTATTATGCACATACTCTAAAACCTGAAAATCTCTAAAATTGGAAACACTTCTGTTCCCAACATTTTTTTTGGGTGAGAAATAAATAAGATGTAGTCATCTTTATTCCTACTTTTTGTTGTGTTTTTCAGAGAAACTCATATTTTTCTATAGCTTAGTACTTTTAAAAAGATGTAGGCGTGAATTTATTAAACTGTGACATACTGTGAAAATTTAAGTAACTGATGAGGAACTTATTATATAGGTTTTTTTTTTGTACTAGGAATCGAACTCAAGACCTTGTGCTTGCCAGGCAGGTGCTGTGCCGCTGAGCTTTATCCTCTGCACTTATATGGCTCTATTAAGATCATGTTTTTATTTTACTCTGTCAGGAATTATGCTCATGCATTTTTGGAGTTAAAGCAACCTTCCCCCCCCCCCCGAATAAATTAAATTATTGTGGGATTCAGTTGGCTAAAGTTTTGTTTAGAATTTTTGGCATCTGATCCTGAAATTAAAGCTGTGATTTTCCTTGTTATGGTCTTATCTGATGTTGGCATTAATGTTACACTTTTTTTTTTTTTTTTTGAGACAAGGTTTTGCTATGCAGTTCAGTCTAGCCTTGGGCTCACTTTGTAGCCCAGGTTGGTCTTGAATTTGTAATAACCTTCCTGCCTCAGCCTCCTAGTGCTGGGATTACAGGCATGCACCATTACACCTGGCTGTTAACTGTTCTTAACAAGTTGGGAAGTATTCTTTTCTGTTTTCTGGAAACATTTGTTTAAGATAGACATTGTGTCATCCTTACTTGTTTGGTAGAATTCACTGCTAAATCTGTATTTGGCATTCCCTGAAGGTTATAATTCTAGATTTTTGTTTTTTTCTGGTAAGGAGGGTTGAACCCAGAGCCTCCTGAATGCTGAGCAAATCCTTTACCACTGCACTGCATCCCTAGCCCCCTTTTTAAAATCAAGTTTATTGGTATATTTTAGGTATACATAATGATCACATTCACTACAGTGAATTTGTACCTAAATGTGGTATAACTTGATTCTTTTTTTCTTACCATTCCTCTACCCTCCCTTCTACCCCTTTTAAATTTTGAGAAAGGGCCCCACTAAGTTAAGTTGCCTTGAACATGTGATCCTCTTGCCTCACTCAGCCTCTTAAGTAGCTGGGATTATACGTGTGCACCCCTATGCTTAAAATTGAAACATCTTTACTTTTTATTGTGTTGATTTTGGCAAGTTGTAGTTTTTGGCAATTCATCCATTTTGGATTTTTTTGGGGGGTACCAGGGATGGAACTTATGACCTTACGCTTGCCAGGCAGGCGCTTATGCTGCCGAACTAAACCCCCGGCCCTATATTTTGTCTAAATTTTAAAGTATATTGGCTAAAAGCTTTTTGTTGTTTGTGTTTTGTACAAGTCATATGCTGGTTAATGATGGGTATAAGCTCTTGAGATATGTATCACTAGATGATTTTGTCTTATAAACATAGAGTGTCCTCACAAGGGGTGACCAAAATATGGTGTGTATGTGTGTGTGTGTGTATATATATATATATATATATATATATATATATATATATATACATACATACATACATACATATATACATATATATACACACATACACACACATACATACATACATGTATATATATAAAATATATATACATGTATATATATGTGTAAGTATAAATAGCCTACTGCCTAAGTTTTATGGTGTAACTTCTTGATCCCTGGCTAAAAACCTGTACCTGTTACTATACTGAATACTCAAGCCAGTGATAACAGGTACTTGCAGTTGGTAAGTATTGGTGTAATGGAAGAGAAAATGGTGCCCTGGATAGGTGCTTCCCATGAATGGAGCTGCAGAGCTGCACATAGCTCTATTTCTTTTTTTTTTTTTTTTTGTGGTACTGGGGATCGAACTCACGACCACGTGCTTGCAAGGCAGGTGCTTATGCTGCTGAGCTAAATCCCCAGCCCTACACGTAGCTCTATATAGGTCATCTTGTGTGGTGATATAAGAGGGGCCTGGGCAGTGACTCCATGACTGGACACTTAGTTTGTTCTGTAGTTTATTTTAATGCAGCTAGAACAAGATTTATTTTTATTTACCATGTGGATTATAGTAGTTCTTCATTCAGTGGCTTGTTTTAGGTGTTATCATTTATGCCATTTTCTCTTGTATTTCTGACACTGATTATATGTATAGTAAGCTTCTATATTGTATTTTTTTATGTCCCTTTTTTGTGGTTTTTGTATTTTTGTGCTAACATTCTAGATATTTTTGGATATTTTCTTCTGACTTATTCTGTTGTCCACTAAATCTCTTTTTATCTATACCTTGTTAATCCCTCATTACTGATTTCTTAGTTTTTTGATTTGATTTTTTTTTTTTTTGTTTTGAGACAGGCTCTCACTGTGTAGTATAGTTCAGGCTGGCCTTGAGCTCATTATGTAGCCCAGGCTGGCCTTGATCCTCCTGCATCAGCCTCCTGAGTGCTGGGTTTACAGGCATATGCCACTAGGCCTAGCTGATTTTGTTTTTTGAGGCAAGATATCCAGGCTGGCTTTATACATTCATGATCTTCCTGCCTTGACCTCCTAAGGGCTGGAGTTACAGATGTGTAACACTGTTGTCCTTGGCTCTGTATTTTTAGTTCTGCAGTTTTTGTTTATTATTTATAGTTTTCAGTTTGCTGCAACAAATTTTAATTTTTTCTTACATGTATTTGATCATAGTAAGCATACTTGTTTTTTTGAGACAGGGCCTTGTTATGCAGTTTAGGCTAGCCTCGAACTCACTATGTACTGTGAACTTGCGGTGATCCTCTTGGCTTAGCCTCTGCAGTGGTGGGAATTACAGGTGTGTGCTGTCATATCCAGCACGTTATTTGTTTTAAAATCTGTATTCGGTAACTCCAAAACACAGATCTCTTTCCATGTTCTTGATGCTGGTTTTCATTCATGATGTCTTATCCATGTGTTTGATACTTTTTGTTGCTCTGGAAATTCTAATTAAATGTAGATATTTTTTGTAGCCAGGTTGATATTATTTTCCTTCAGAGAAGATATTTGATGGTGACTACATTTGTGATTTAGGATTAACTTCATCAAATATCTGAGTTTGGGATGATGAGCACTCTGGGCACAGTCTCTGTGAGGCCCTGTGTACTTGTAGTGCACTCTTCCTCCTGGCTTGTGGCCTTTCCAGGGCACAGGTGGGAGGGGTGAGGGTTTACTACCTGCCATTCTCCTGCAGTCTTCTGTGCCCACATCTTTGGCCTTTCATCCTTTTCCAGTATTACAGTGCTCTTCACTCTCACATGAACTCCTACTACCTTTGCTCATATTTTAAAATTAAAAGAAACATTTGATGCAGTTACTAAAATTTTCAAACAAAAATTTAAAATAATGTTAGTACTGAAAAGTATTGACATTACTATAAAAATTAAAAATTTAATATTAACACTTAAGATCGTGCGCGCATGTGTGTGTGTGTATGTGTGTGTGTGTGTGTAGGGCTGGTGGTTCAGGAGAGCAAACCCCAGGCTTTAGTGTGTGCTGGGTGAGTGCGTTCCCCAGTGAGCTGCATCCCCAGCCCAGCAAACTATGACAACTTTAAGTGAACTATTTAAAATTATCTTTGAATTGGTTTTCAGAAAGTGTTGATCTAAAGTACTTTGTCTGCCATATAAGAAGTGTTATTAACACTAGCATTGAAATTGATAAATGTTTCCCTTCTGGTACTGTGTGTCACAGCTAGAGAAATGACTAAGAATGCTTCCTCAGGAAGAGGTTTGGCTGTTCTCAAGGGGAAGCCAGTGCTGAGGATTTACTGTGTCTTCCGTTGTGCATTTCTTAAATAGTGATTTTAAGGGATCTTTTTAGAAATGTGATCATTTTATTTTTAATAAAACTTTAAGAATGACTTTTATTTATGTATTTTTAGGTTGGGCTCATGTGGTTTGTGCCCTGTATATTCCAGAGGTACAGTTTGCCAATGTTTCTACAATGGAACCTATCGTTTTACAGTCTGTTCCACATGATCGTTATAATAAGGTACAGTGGATATTTATTACTATTTGAATATAATTATTTTGTTTCAAAACTAGGAGATGGAAGGGCATTTTTGTATTTTTTAAAGACTTTTCTAGCTTCTGGAGAGATTTGAAGAAAAGTTAAGAATTATCCTAACCTACACTTAATAAAATATTACTAAGATCACAGAAATACACATCAAACAAAACTATGTCACTTTTTTTTTTAGTGTAGGCAATAAAGTATTTATTGTTTTAACATTTACGGGACATACTGTCTTTATAGACTTGTCCTTTAAAAATTTATTTATTTATTTTTTACAATTATTCTAGGCATTTTACTACATTTCAAGTTTCAGATTATTACAAAGCATCATTCTCCATCTCAGACGGGGTCTACAGGTCCACCTTTTTTGTTGCTACAGGATTCCATGGCTTACGTGTAATTATTGGGACCACATTTTTAGCTGTATGCCTCTTTCATCAATTTATACTATCACTTTACATCAAAACGCCATTTTGGTTTTGAAGCAGCTGCTTGATATTGACACTTCATAGATGTAGTATGATTATTCCTCTATGTTTCCATTTACTGATGAGGCTCATGTTTTCTTAGTATAATCCAATATTGCTGACTTCCAGTCAGTAGGCCTCAGAACATACCTCTGTCCAGTGATCTTGGTGGAAGACCTCCAAATGATATAAGGGGATGAAACTCCCGACCCTCTATGTCCACAAACTCATGTTCTCTAAAACCAAAGAATGAGTTTCAGCAACAGAGGTGAAGAATAGAATATATTTATTGAGAGAAAGAAAGCTTCTGTCTGAAGAGAGAGAGAAGGGGACCTGAGCGGGTTACCCCCTTTAAGAATTTATTGCTGACCATTCTTGTTTTTGAATATTGAAAGTTTCTTAGATTCAAATTAGTCATTGATTCATTGTGATAGCATACTTTATTAAAAAATCTGTATCAGAAAGTTACATATTTCCACAAGTTCTTTATACCTTAAGATTTGATTTATTTTTGGCTTAAAAAGAATAACACATCTTAGTGAGGCTTGATGACTCGAACATGTAGTCCCAGCTGCTCTGGAGTCTGAAACAGGATGATTGTCCGGGAGTTCAAGGCCAGTTAGGTCTGTCTGTTTTGAATTACAGACAAACAAAAGGTGGGTACAGTGGCATGTGTCTATAATCCCAGTTACAGGAGAGGCTGACGCAGGAGGATTCCAGGTTCAAGGTGCGCCTAGGATACTTAATGCTACCCTGTCTCAAAATGAAATAAAGAGCAGTAAGGTGTAGCTCAATGTTATATACTTACCAGTACGTGCAAACCCTGGGTTCAGTCCCCAGTACCACAAAAATGAAGGAAGGAGGGAAGTGGGAGGGAAAGAGGTAATAAATAAACTTGTTAAACATTTGGATCCTGACACATTGTTTTGTCTGCTTTTAAAACTTGAGTCCTGAACATGATTTTGTGTCAATAATACCATTTGTGCCATATTTTTATAGAGTATTTAGTCTATAGTACAAAGAATATTAGTAAATTCATTAAGCTGAAGTTAAACTAAGCATCCCTTTATTATTGAAGGGCCTAGTTTAGCGTCTAGCATATAGATGACATAATTTGAGTCTGTGTAAAAGGTGTGAACATTTTAGAAGTGTCAATGCAGTACGTGAAATTAATACTCTGGAATACATTTGCCAAATTACACTATATTAGTAGTGTGTGAAATTGCTCATAACCTCAAATTGTGTGAAGTGTATTCTTTATCACCATTAAAAATGCTATTCCTAGCTGGGTATGGTGGTGCATCTGTATGACCTTAGCACTTAGGAGGCTGAAGCAGGAGGGTTGCTGTTTGAGGCCAGCCTGTGCTACATAGTGAGTTAAAGGATAGCTTGTAGAGCAAGACCCTGTCTCAAGGAAGAAAAAAAAAAAAGATATTATTTCAGTGAGTTTTTGAAGGTTTTTCAGATGTGATTGAGCTTACATATTTATTTCATTTTAATATTATGTTAGAATATTTTTTTCTGATATATTTGTTGTGTATATTTTTGTCTAAAGTTTAACACACTTCCCTTTTGTAGTACTGGAGATTGAACCCTAAACCTTCAGCTCACCAGGCAAGCACTCTACAATTGAACTAAAGCCCCAAACTCTTAAAGTTTGTCTCTTAACTTTGTGTTTTCATAGCCTTTGTTGTTGGTATTCTAGTAGATTAATTATTTCTAATAGGGGAGTTAAAAATTATTTCTCATAGGGGAGTCATACTGTCTCTTTTTTTCTTCCAAATGGTTGTCTATATCTTTGCATACAGGGTTTTTTTAAAATTTATTTTTTTAAGTTAAAAAATTTTTATTTGATTTATATAACTTTTTATTGTTTTAGTCCTTGATATAATGCAAGAAAGTCTCTAGTATATACATTTTTTGTTAATGCTTTCTGTTTATTTAAAAAAAAACCTATTTTTCCTATTTTATTTTATTTTATTTTTTTAATTTGAAAGAGAATAAAACAAAAGGGGGCAGTACAGAGCAGATCAGAACAGGACAACATAGGCAACACAGTACTTTACATTAAGTCAACTGGACATCAACAGTAGATATCACAATATCTCTTACTCTGCTATAGTTGAGCATAGTTTCAAATACAATAATATCAAACATAACACAATAGTATAAAGCCATGCATAGAGTGAAAGAATTACAGGGCTTTCTGAACCGAATAATAGAAAATGATCAATGGGTACTGTAATATCTCATTTTTTGATAAAAAAGAAAAAAATTTGAACTATCACACATATTCAAATTCCAATAAGACACAGTGTGATAGTTAGAACCAACGATAGTAGAACAAAAAAAGCATGGTAGGACTTCTAAGAAGGATGATATTAAATCAGCAATAGCTGTCATAATGTTTTGTTTTCTTCAAAACAGCTGTTCATATCATCAAGTATGATATAGTCAAACAAAACAGGATAACACCATTCCAACTGATGATTGAAAACTTTGAAAGACTTCGAAGCTATGAGATGGGGACTCATGCTTACCATAAAGTCTTATATACTCTTACCAAATCTCATACTAGGGAGACTATATGGTATTTACCCTTGTGAGTTTGGTTTATTTCACTTAAGAGAATGGTCTTAAGTTGTGTCCATTTATTTGTAAATATCTCTATGTGATCATTCTTTATAGCTGAGTAGTACTCCATTGTATAAAAATGCCACAACTTTTTTATCCATTCCTCAGTTGATGGGCACTTACGTTGTTTCCAAGATCTGGCTATTACAAATTGTGCTGCTATAAACATGGGTGCACATATATCACTGTGGTATGATGTTTTTAGTTCTTCTGGGAATATGCCTAGAAGTGGGATAGCTGGGTCAAATGGGACTTCCATACCTAGCTTTTTGAGGAATCTCCAGACTGACCTCCACAGTGGTTGCACCAGTCTACACTCCCACCAACAGTGCAGAAGAGTTCCTTTTTCCCCACAGCCTCTCCAACACTTGTTGTTGGTAGTGTTTTCTATCTTGGCCATTCTTTCTGGAGTGAGATGGAATCTCAGTGTGG
>PVJX010036283.1:0-17689 GCA_004027295.1 Dolichotis patagonum
TGGAGCCAGCTCTGAGCACTGGTCATGCTCTCACAGATACTTGGAAGCCAGAGCGCAGACAGGGCGGGGACACAGTGCCAGCTGCTCGCTGGACATGTCCAGCCAGCTGCTCCTCAAGGGAAAGGGCACGGGACAGGGCGGGATGGGTGGAGGGGGGCTGCCTCCAGATGGGTGGTGGAGGCCGTGTGCACCTGTGCGAGTCACCCCACGATCTCGAGCCTTCAGGCAAGGTGTGTGCACCATGGAAATGGGGTGGGCCCTGAAGGCTGGCCTTGAGATGGTCCCTGTCACCCTTTTGAGTCCCAGTTTCCTCCTGGACACGATGTGCTCCAGCCACCTCTTGGGGAGGAGCTGGAGAAGCAGGGGGCAGCATGCTTGCCTGGCTGTTCCGGGGTGGCCGTGGCTCCAGGGTGAGCCTTTAGGTGTCTTTAGGACACCAGAGGGAGAGTGAGGTGCCAGGATGGGGTGCTGGAGCCCCCCAGAGATTCACAGCTGGAGAGACGGGGTTGGCCCAGGGACAGGCGCTGTCCAGTGCTTCTGGAAGTTCTGCTCAGTCTCATGTGCTATAAAGGCCACCTGTGGAACCCTGGCCAGGAGCAGAAAAGATTCCATTCTTCCTCCTGGGTGCACAAAATGAAGACTTTCTTTGGCACAACAAGAACAAAAAATTCACCTATGTAAAGTAAAGTAGCAAGGATGGGTTATTAGCTTAGCCCCTCCTGTTTGCTAAACTAAAGGATTTGATTTATTTTAGAGGGGACAGAAGCCTGGTTACACTCACAATGTATATGGTGTGAGGCATTCAATGTACCAGAAGTTAAATGCCCCTTAAAAATGCCCCAGCTAAAACGATGGTGTGACAGCTGGGCGTGGTGCCGCACATCTGTAATCCCAGCACTTAGGAGGCTGGGGCAGGAGGGTCTCCGTGAGTTTGAGGCCAGCCTCAGTTACATAGTAAGACCTTGTCTCAAAAAAAAAAAAAAAAAGCAGTGTGGCAAAATTGAGCATCTTTTTAAAAATTTGTTTCTGCCCTATCTCAAGGCCAAAGGAGGTGTTTTTAGCACAAAGCTATGGAACAACAACACGAAGAGTTACAGCCGTTTCACTGAGTGTGTGTGGCATGCAGACTCATTACCAGCACTGACCTGGCACTTTTTTTTTAATGAGGACAGTGCACAGCTGGTTAAGGGGTGCGAAGCACCGCGGTGGGGGGCCTGGGGCACCAGAGGAGGTGGCAGTCAGGCGGTCCCTGGGGACTCCAGCTGACACCTGCTGACTTCTGGGCGGAGACAGCGCCCCTGTGATCCCAGAGCTTCACCCCGTTTCTCCTCCCCCTGCACCGGGGTGCCACCCTGCTTTCCTGCAGATGTGCTGTTCCCTCGGGCTCTGCCCCTCCTTGCCAAGCTCCTGCCCTGTGTCACAGTTTGACCTGAAGAGTGCCGGTGTGGTTTTTGGTATGTGCGTAGACCCAGGCAACCTCACGGCTGTTGAGACCCTTCTTACCAGTCCTGGAGGAGACCCGCAATCCTACAGGCCCCAGCGTCTGTCTCCCAGAACCCCCTGCTCTCAGCAGCCACCCATCTGCTGCCCTCTGGCTCTGCAGAGGAGCCTGCCTGGACTCTTCCTATGAAGGGAACCATGCAGTGGCCTCTTTCCCTTTGCGATGCGGCTGCCTGTCGGGGTTCTCGGGGGAGGGGGGCATCTCACTGTCTACCTGTGAGGGAGGCAGCCGCAAGGGCTTCTGGGAGAGGGCCAAGCTCCATGCTCGGCTTCCTTCTTGCCTTGGTTTCCATCCTGGTAGCAACAGGGAAGAAGCCATGCCTGGCACAGAGGGCTGGGCTGGCCCAGTGCAAGCACCCACAGTGCCCACCGGCCCTGGGCAGGCTAGGATGATGGGGCCCGGCCTGGGCCGGGGCTTGTGCTGCAGGCAGGCGCGGATCCAGGAGGTGAGGATTTGGGGGTGAGGAGCAGGACCCCAGGAGCACCGAGGGGAGTGCAGGGGCGTGGATGCGATCTGCCTTCTGTGGAACTTTCACAGAAGGCTCTGGCCTTGGTTTTGTCCACTGGGCCACAGGGAGCCATGGAAGGCTTTAGAGGAAGAGAGTGATGGGGTGAAGAGAGTGATTTGAGAGTGGTCACTGTCTGCAGGGCAGGACCTGAGTTGGAAAAGAGTGAGACGAAGGCCCAGAGTTGTGTTAGAATCCAGGGGACTTGTGACGGCTGTGCTCTCAGGAAAGTGGCCCGCAGCCTCAGAAATGATGATATTAATAAGAGCATGAAGGCAGCTGAGCGAACTCAGCACCTGGCAGGGATCAGGAGCAGAGGAAACTCACTCAGGACAGGGAAGGGACCCCAACATCTGCCCTGCAGCCACTGTGAGAGTCCTGCCTAGCTGCGTGCATTTTCTTTCTACATGGGATTTCTTTCTACATGGGATTCCTACCAGAAAAGATAAACATAGTGTCAGGATTTCAACAGTAGCAAGAGGACGTGGCTGTCAAAAATGTGGGTCCAGTTCGGCATCATCAGGTGGTATGTGGAGGTGCCATCCTCCTTGGTGTCCTGTAGATACCTTAGCAGAGTGCTCACAGGAGGAAGGAAAGGGTGTCCAGTTCAGAAAGGAGGAGGGTACAGCCGGGCATGGTCACACACACCTGCTATCCCAGCACTGTGGGAGGCTGAGGCAGGAGGATCTCAATTTCAAGTCCTGTTAACTTAATGAGACTCTGTTTTAAAATAATTTTTTTAAAGCAGTGAGGATGTAGCTCAGTGCATAGGTCCTGGGTTTAATCCCCAGTATTATGGGAGGGAAGAAGGGAGGGAGGGAGGGAGAGGAGTGAGTGCTCTGGGACACACTTTGACTTTTGACAAATGACAGTCGCCCAGTCACCAGCAGTCACCTAGTCTCCCAGGAAGCCTCTCCTGAGGCTGTCAGCTCAGGCATGGCTCTGCCTGTGCTAGATGGTGTCACGTGGTGACTGGTGTCGGGCTTACCAGACCCTGGGTTCGGGCAGGCCCAGGTGCTGTGGGGATGTTCACCCCTGGATCCCAGGCTGCCAAGCAGGGCTGTACACTGCGGAGTAAGTGGCCCACCCAAGGGCTGGCTGGGCGGGTGGAGATGGCGCGGCTGACCGGGACGGCTCGGGGGGGCTGGCCGGGGCCTGGTACAAGGAAGCACTTTCCTGCAGGAGTGTGGAGTGGTGACAGAAGGGTGCACAGAGAGAGAGACCATGGCCTCAGGTCCTGCAGGTCCAGGGGAGGCCCCAGTGTTCCCAGGAAGCGCATCTGTGCCCCCCCAGGGCTCCTGGGAGGGACCCAGGTTTTCCTTTCACCAGCACTGGACGGGACCCTGGGTGGCTGCTGGGTTATTCTCAGTGTGGCTGGTTCTTGTGATTGGTACCAGTTCATTAGGCTTTTCTTTAATGATGATGGCATCCCATTTGTAGAACTTTCTAGGTGTGGGACACTGTCCCCGGCAATTTCTCTGTGATGACCCATTTAATCTCGGCTACAGCCCTGCAAGCTAGGCTTTACCACCATCATGCCCATTTTCAGAGGAGGCCACTGAGGCACAGGCAAGTTAAGTAGTTGCCCAAGGTCATCAACTAAGCGGCAGAAGGCAGGATTGGAAGCTGGGCAGCTGCCTGAGCCATTCTCCATAGGACTGCCCTGTGGCGGCCTCTGGGCGAGGGCCATCCGGGCTGGCCTAGGTGGAAAGGGAACCAGCTGGGTGGGGAGGGGCCAAGCACATGCTGCACCCTCCCTTTGTAGCTTTGTGACAATCAGTGAGGCCACGCCCTGTTACCTCATCCTTCCATTAGGCCCCGCCTCTTAAAGGCACCACGGCGCTTCAGCCTGGCCACAAAGCTGTCCAAGCTTCCATCGCATGAAGTTTTGGGAGAGGCGGTCAAACCTTGTCCAGGCCATAGCTGGAGGACTCCCCAAATACTTGTTGTAGATATAAATGGGTGAATGAATCTATGCTAGGAAAGGGGATCTTACCAAGAAGATAAAAAGGCGTGCAAGGTATTTATATCATCACAGCTGTGCTAGACCCGTGTGGAGCCCTATACCAGCACATCAGCCGCACCTGCGATGCAAATTCGGGGTTCCACCCCAGCTCTACTGAATCGGGAAAGCGGGGTGGAGGGTGGGGCCTGGCCACGCGTGCGCTCATGCATCGAAGGGAAGCAGGCTGAGGGCAGGGCCGTGGGGTGTAGGAGTCACGCAGCTGCGTGGCGGGACGCTGTGGCTCCAGGACCAGGTTCCTGCCTCCCCCAAGTCTGCGTCCCCTCGTCTTGTTACCCTTCCTCTTCTTCTGTTCCTTCAAGTCAAAATGCACCTTGTATTTGTCAATCCGTCTCCGAGCCCCGGTGATTTATTTCATAAGGTTTTTCCAGGGTTTAAGGAAAGGCGACTTAGGCTTGTTGGCGTCAGTCTCCGCACTGGAAAGCAGCCAGGCGATCGCGTTACTGTGGCTGTTTGTCCTGGGTGGTAACGCGATCGCTCCTGCCCTGCCCCCCTGCTCCGTGCCCCACGCACGGCTCACCTGATCCGGTCCGCAGCCGAGCAGGGACGTGCGAGTGGCCGGCACTGTTGGCCAGGACGGATGAGGAGTGGTGACCCTGACCCCCCCCCCCCCCCCGGCTTCTGTCTCATTCATTTCTTCCTTGCCGCAGGTGTTTCTTAAATGCATTGTGTATATTCCTCCCTGGGCTTTTTTCATCTGTACATTGTGGTTTGTTTATAGCGACTGGGTCGCTATAAAGCCAGGCTTCCACTGTGCAGCAGGCATCCTGTCTGTGGGCTCCGTACCCACAAGGTCAGCCAACTGGGGTGCAGGTAGCGGGAAGGACACTGCGTCTGCAGGGCACCTGCGCAGATTTCACAAATTCAGCATAGCAGCTATTTGCATAGCGTTTACATGGTATCAGGTAATATGAATAATCTAGGAACGATCTCAAGTATACAGGAGGACGTGCGCAGGTTCTACGCCATACCGCTTCAGGTTATACTGGGGACCTGGGGACCTCGGAGTTGGGGCGTCCTGGGACAGGTGCCCTGCAGAGGGTCAGGAGTGGGTGTCATTTGCCACACTCCGGTTATGTATCCTCATACAAAGGGGAGCAGGGTGCAGAGCCTAGCTTCGAGTTTCAGCTTATCAGCCTAATGATAGAACTTATTAATATATTCAAAGCTTATTACTCGTGGTGACATAGACACAACATGAAAGGTGGCAACTTGGTCATTTGCAGGCGTGCAGCTTGGCGGTGTTAGGTGCCTTTACATGGCCCGGAACCGTTCTCATTGCATCGTGCACAGTGCACACCGGGCTTCGATAAACACTAGCTCCCGCCCACCCCGCCCCCGGATCCCTCGGGTTCCCCTCTCTCGGAACCTGACTACTCCGCCACTTCTCGGCAGTGCCGTCCTACAGTGTCTGTCCTGTGACTTGTTCTTGTCACTTGGCACAGGGTCCTTGAGGTTCTGTCACGTGCTAGGATGTGTCAGAATTTCTTCCATCTGCATAGACATCATTTTCTTTATCCATCCCACGTTCAGTGGACGCTTGGTTTGCTATGATAGGGCACAGCTATGATATGAAAATCTGTGGGGTTTATGCCCCAAAGTGGAATTGTCAATACACACAGTAAATAGAGTTTTAATTTTTTTGGGAGAACTTTCATACCATTTTCCATAGTGGCCACATCATTTTACACTTCCACCTCCAGTGCACAAAGGTTCCACTCTCTGCATGTCCTTAGCAACAATAGTTATTAATATTATTATTATTATTTTATTAGTAGCAATCCTATTGGACGTGGGGTGGAATTTCATGGTTCTGATTTGCATCTCTACCATGACTCCCGATGCCGAGGGTTCTTGTGTGCTCACTGGCTGTCTCACATCTTCAGAGAAATGCCTGTTCAACCCTCTGCCTAGTTTTAATTGTGTGGTTATTGAACGGCAGGTGTCTTTATGTATTGTGGATGTTAACGATTTACCAGAGATTTAGTTTGCATATATTTTCTCCCATTCCACAAACTGCCTTTTTACTCAGCTGCCTTTTTACTCAGTTGACAGTGTTCTGCGATGCACAGAATTTCTCATTTTCATATTTTTAAATTTTTTTCCTTGAATTTTTGCTGTCATAGCCAAGAAATCATTGCCTAATCCAATGTCATGAAGTTTTCCCTTACATTTTCTTCTAATAGTCTTGTGCTTTTAGCTTTGATATTTAGATCTTTGATTGACTTGATTTAATTTCTGCATATAGTATGAAGTAAGCATCCAACTTTATTTACTTTTAAAAAGTTACGTAGGTATTCATGTATGTATTTATTTACTTGAGACAGGGTCTTGCTGTGCAGTGCATGCTGGTCTTGAACTCACTATGTAGCCCAGGCTGGCCTTGAACTCACAAGCGATCTTCCTGCCTCAGCTTCCCATGTCCTGGGATGACAGGCTTGCACCACCACAGCCAGCCCAGCTTCATTCCTTTGCACATGGGTACCCTGTTCTTCCAGCGCCATTTGTTGAAAATCCTATCATCACCCATCAAGGGGTCCTGGCGCCCTTGGCAAAATCACGAGGTCACGCAGAGGAAGGTTTACTACACTTTATTTTGAACTGAGGTCCGTGCGTACTGACACGCCCTGTCTCCCCATTCAGGCAGTGTCACCTTGTTCGCAGCCATCACCATCATCCTGGGATGCTTCAAAGTCGGCTACTTCATTGGCTACTCCGAGTGTCTGTCGGCCACCGAAGGAGTGTTCCCTGTCACCCACGCAGTACACACCCTGCTGCAGGTAACCCGTGGAAGCCTCTTCCCCCTGTTTTGTTCTGTAAAGTCTGTCCTGGGGCCACACAGACCTGTGACAGGAGACGTCTGGCCAGTCAGGCTGTGCGAGGCCTGGGTGGCCTGGGCTCCATAGCTGGGGGCCCGTCCCACAGTTGGCTTCCCTGTGAAGCAGGACTTCGTGCCCTGGCTTTTTTGCAGGGGTCCTGTGGAGCAGAAACCATAAATATGGGGAGGTAGAGCCCACCAGGAAAGGCTTGGGCATTTCATTTTCTAGGCATAAACAGTTTCATTGAGATATAACCCATGTATCCTGTAATTCACCTCTTGTAAGCATTTAGTGTAATGGCTTGGTCTGTCCTTAATTGTTCAGTCAGCCCTATTGTTGTTTTTTCATTTTTTTGTTTGTTTTTTGTTTTTGTAGCATTAAGACTTGAAGCTGGAGCGTTTTTACTAAGCTACACCCTCACCTCCCTTTTTATTTTATATTTTGAGACAGGGGTTCCCCAAGTTGCTAAGTTGCCCAAGCTGGTCTTAAACTTTCCATCTTCCTGCCTCAGCCTCCCAGAGTGCTGGGATTACAGCCATGCACCACACCCAGCTCCTACTATCAGTTTAAGAGTTCTTTCTTTTTTTCTCTCTAAAAGGACATTGTCATCACTCCCAGAGGAGCCTGGGGCCAGGATGTTCACTCCTGTGGACACTGAGACACATTTTCTGTTTGCTCAGTTGTAGATTAAAATCTTTCTTTTTCTTGCCATTCATGAACTTGGGGTGACTGAGAAGTATGGATTTGACAGACATAATGTGAAAACACAGCTTACAGCCAGAGAAATCTCATGGTTGAAAATGATCTTAGATGAGCCAGGCGTGGTGATGTGCGCCTGTAATCCCAGGACTCAGGATGAGCAGGAGAATTCCCAGAAATCTGAGTCCAGCCTGGGCTACATAGCAAGACCCTGTCTCAAAACACCAAAAACAAACCAATAAACAAACAAACTCCAAAACTCAAGATGGGTCCTGATGTGGCACTGTCCTTAGCAGAAGTTTCTTGTAGCTGCTCTAAGAGTTAGAAAGATCAATATTTCTGTAGCGCTGTTGGGTGTGCAAAGCAGTTTGCATTTATCTCTTTGTAAAATCCTTCCAACGGTCCTAAAAGAACAGGGCTTGACTCTCCACAGTAGCCAGGGTATGGAAGCAGCCCAGTGTCCAGCGATAGAAGAGTGGATAAGGAGAATGAGGCATGGCTACATAAAGGAACCTCAGTCTCCCCTACAAATGCTGAAGTCCTGTCTTTGGCAGAAACATAGATGACACGGGAGGGCAGTATGCCAAGCGGAAGAAGTCAGGCAGAGAGACGATCATCGCATGTTCTCACTTTGATCCCACAGAGGTGGGGAGTAGAGTCATACTTACCGGAGCCCAGGAAGGGAGGTGGGAGGGAGGCTGCAGGAGGAAGCTTAACGGGTCCAGGGGCAGCTGGGAGGGAGGAACGCTTCTAAGGGTCTGGCACGGCAGGGGGATCCCGGCTGTCAGTTAATTGCGTATTTAAAAATAGCTCTCAGAGAACATCCCGAGTGCTCCCAACAGAGAGATCTGAGGTGGCCGGTTCCTTTGATCTGATCCTTACACGTTGGGTCCATGAAACGAAATGTCATACTGTGCCACATAAATATGCACAGCTATGTCCACGAATAGAACTGCATCTAAGAAAGGACAGGTACGGGACTGTCACTCTGGTTTTACTTTTTCTTATATATTTAAGGTGTAGAGCACAAAGTCTTAGTGCACACACACAAAGTGATCGCTGCGGTCAGGCAAACGACCGTGTCTGCGCCTTCGTGTCTCCCCTCGCTCCTCCTTCGCTTCCCTCCTTTTTCTTTTCTTGCGTGGTCCCGGCACCTGCTTTCGGTCTCCTGGCTCGTTTCCCCCCAGCTCGGAGAGCTGCGGGCCGGCAGTGTGTCACCTCTAACCCCAGCCACTCCACCGCCTGCGTGCTGCTGGGGGCCCGTGACGCTGCCGCTTCCCATCTCTCCGAGCGCTCTGCATTCTGTGTCTTAGGTTTTGATCCCGCCTCGGCGTGAGACGGCGCGGTGTCTCTCTGTGCCTGGCTCCCGTCTCTTCACAGTGTGTTCTCCAGGGCCACCAAGTGGCCCCGATTCAGCCTCATGGTTTTCCAAGGAGCACGTGGGCTCTCGGCGGAGAAGAGTGGCTCCCTTCAGTGGAGGCCAGCTTGCGAAGGTTGATTCCTTCTCCTCCGAGGCGCCTGGGAGGCCGTGAGCGCGGCCAGCGACACTGTCCTGACTCACCTACTTCTGGACTCCCAGCCTGAAAGTGCCCTTCAGAAACAACTTCCACCTCTGGCGAGGGAGAGGAACCATTTCCAATGCTTCATTGTCTGCGTCGTGCTCAGTGCGTGCACCCGCTGACTTGGCGGACAGCGCTGCTGGCCTGCAGATGTCTCTGAGGAGTGGATACATCCTGGTGTGGTGACACCAGCAGGGCAGGACTGGCCAGAAGGACATGGGGGGCAGTGAGCTCAATGCAAGATGGTGGCCTGGGTTAGGCATTCGCCAGGGCGCTGAGAGTTACGGGCTGCATCTCGTGCCCGGGGCCTCGCGCGAGGCCCTTCTAGGGGAAAGGTGAGGGTGAGTGAGGTCGTGCGGCTGGGCCCCGATCCAGCAGTGTCCTCATGAGAGTGGTGATCAGGACATGCACAGAGGGACGATGATGCGAGGACACAGGCGAGGGCACTGTCCACCTGCCAAGGAGCGAGGCCCCAGGAGGGACTGTGCCTGCCAGCACCCTCACGTGGGCCTGTGGCCTCCAGGGCTGTGGGACGAACTGTGAACTGCTGTGGGTGCTACTTGTGGGGACGACTTTAGAGTTAGCTGGGACCCGGGGACCCCGATCCTGCAGTGGGAGAGTCATATGGTGACACCGGTAACGGTGTGCAAAGGAAGACATTCATTTATTCACTCATTCGCTCCATCCTAGGACGCCAGCGCTGGGAGTGCAGGGCGCAGAGCCATGGCCTGGGCCTCCGTGGGGTCAGATGGGGACAGTTATGCAATGATGGGGCCATGTAGCTCGGGGTGTGGGGTACGAGTGAGGACGCCCAGAGGACGCCCTCCAGCCCGGGGTGAGAGCTGGCGTCTGCAGTGGTGGGAAGACAGCGGTGTAGGTCAGAGAGCACCTAAAGAGGGCATCGCGGGTCACACACTGTTCTTGTGTGAGGCTGTGGGGGAGGCTGGGAGATGGGTGGGGACGCAGGAAGGCGAGGTGGCCTGGAACCAGGGACCTCGGTCACGTGGCCCAACTCTGCTGGGACTGGCCCGGCAGTGGCACTGCAGGGGAGCTCCTGCACCTCCCTGGCCCTGTTTGTGCCCTGGGGACCCACACGGTACCCACTTCCTGGGCTTGTGAGGCTGACAGGAGCCGGTGGCATGAGGCAAGGGTTAGTCAAGGCCAGCGGCCACAGGAGCTTGCACCTCATCCCGAGGGGCGTGGGGAGCCTCTGAAGGCCTCAGGCAGAGGAATGAACTGGACCAATGAATTCTCAAAACATTATTCTAGTGGTGGGTTGAGTATCTTTCTCATTTAACGCATTTTATAAGTCAGTCAGTTTGTCATTCTGTGCTTATTGGACACTTCCCTTTGCTACCTAAGATGACTGGAGAATGGGAGAAAATTAATTAATAATTAATTATTGGTTTTTATGTTTTTGGAGACAGGTTCCTGCTCTGTAGTTCAGGCTGGCCTTGAGCGCTGGGTACTGCAGGCTGGCCTCGAGCTAACCGAGGTCCTCCTCCCTCAGACTCCTGAGTGCTGGGGTGAAAAGAAAATATATTTTAAAAATATATATATTAAATCGTAGTAGATACTCATGCTATCTACAGCCTTAGCCACTTTAGGCCTGTGGTCCCGTAGTGTCACGCACACTCACGTGCTGTGAAACCATGACCTCCATCCATTCCCAGAGCTTTTCCGTTTTTCTGGACTGAGTCTCTGCCTCCTCAGTGCTGAGTCCCCCTCCACCCCCGGCCCAGCACCCCACCTGACTTCCTGCCTCCGCGGGTGAATAATCCAGATTGCGCAGGTAAGTGCGGTGCTGCGTACCTGTCCTTTGATGACTGGTTGGCTCAGTGTCCTTCCGGTCCTCCACGCCACTCGATAGCTCCTGTCAGCATGGCCTCCTGTGAAACTGTCTCTGCCCTGTGAACCCCTGCGTGCAGCACGGGAAGCTGACATCCCTCGTGACATCCCCGTTCTCTCTCCTCCCCGCTTCTTCCCACCAAACTCCCCTTCGCATTTGAGAAAGACCTGTTTCCTTACTTCATCTCACCTGCCTTTTATTTCACTCTTTCTTTGCACTTCTGGTTTCTCTACGATGGGACACGCTGTGCTGTTTAAGCTCCTGTGTCTGACTCATTTCACTACACCTCAGAGGCTCAGCGTGCACCCCCTTCCCCACAGAGGCCTGGGATTTACTCTTTAGCGGCAGAGCAGTGCTCCCTGGTGTGTAAGCGCCACATCTCCACGCATTCGCCTATGCGTGGTCATTTAGGCTGCGCCCCGCTCATCTGTCAGGGGGCCCGGGCTGCGTTTGGCTACTGTGAGCAACGCTGTTGTGAGCGTGAATGTGCAAACACCTCTTCGAGAATCTGCTTTTGATTCTCTGGGGTGCAGATGCAGAATAGGATCGCTCCACCAATGGAAAATTTGTTTCAAGATCAATATTCAGTAATCAGCTTTATTTCTGCACACTAGCAATGAACAAGTCAAAAACAGAATCAAGAAAACAACTAATTTACCAGACCACTAAAAAGAACAAAGTAGGACAGGCAGGCTCACGTGTAGCCCTAACTACTTAGGGGGCCGAGGCGGCAGCAGGATCACCTCGGCCCAAGGGCCGGAGGCCGCATCTGTACCCTACGAGCTCTTTGAAAAAGTTGGATTTTATTAGTACCAGTTTGTCATTCACACAGGGCAGGGTCCTCTCGGGGAGTGGCCCACGGACAGACTGCAGCTTATTTCCTTTTATCCTTTTCCCTTCCCTCCTCTCCCCTCCAATGGTGATTTTTTTTAAAAGCACTTATTTTAAAATATAATGTAACCTTACAGAAAATGTATTGGAAAAGACAATAACAGTGCACCATAAAGCCATCCGTGGAACCCAGGTTTGTTACTGTTTCCAGTTACTCCCTTTATTCCCGCACAAGGTGTACAGTCCGGACAAGGCTCCAGGTGGACATTGCACAATTTTCTATTTCAGGTTTTTCACTTAAAAATCATAACCCTTTTATGTTCCTCTGTACGAACTAATGACAGCTTCTCACTGACGTGTCTTTCTTCTTTTATTCCATCCAGGTGTATTTTCTGTGGGGCCACGCAAAGGATATTATCCAGTCTTTTAAAACACTGGAAAGGTAAAGGCAGACATGACCCAGGGCTGTGTGTGTGGCTCAGCGGTGACACTGAGACACCCTCGGGTCCTGGACGCCCAGCCCTCCCGGTGCCAGGGCAGGGGCTGCCGCCGCGGCCCCTTCCTGGGTCAGCCCAGACTGAGCTAGGAACCAGGGATCAGGGTTTGCTTTAGAGAAAGGTCCCTGGTCCTGCCATCTCCCCGTGAGGACCAGGAAACGCCTTTCCTGCTGTTTAAGGTGACAGCTGGCGTTTGAAGACTGGTTTCGGTGTGGCCACTGGGTGAAGATTTCAGGGGGCTGTGGAACCAGCAACAGATCCCGCCAACGTCTTACAGAGCAGACTCCATGCTGGCACGCTGGGTGTCTTCCAGTGGCAGCTGTGGGCAGGGTTGCAGTTGGAGCTGGTGTTCCTTTTCTACGTGGGGACAGTCAATGGCCTTTAACTCCAGCCTTGCCCTGAAGCCCAACCTCCTGCTGGGGAGACGAGGGGAGCAGGCAGAAGCGTGCACTCGTGCTGCTTCCTCCAAGGGTGAGGAGCAGGCATGTGAAGTCCGGAACCCCCAGCACCACCGGAGGTGACTTAACTGTCCTTCAGAGCAGGACAAAGACCTTCATGCTGTCACCAGCACATTTAACCCATAGACAGAGAGACAGACAGACAGACACACACACATACACACACACAGACTGGGAGAGAGAGAGAGAGAGAGCGAGAGATCTCCAGTGTCTTTTTCTCTTCTTCTAAAGAGACAGCCATATTGGATATGTTTGCATATGGGCCCAATTCTTACGATGTCATTTAACCTTGGTCACTTCCTTAAAGGCTCTGTTTCCAAACACAGTCACAGAGGGCTTGTATTTCTCAGTTTTGCCATTGCTGGGACAGAATGCCCGACACCCACGGCTAAAAGGAGTGGTTTGCTTCGGCTCACAGTTTAGAGGGTTCGGTCCATGGCAGGCTGGTTCCCAGGCAGGAGCATTGTGAAGGAGGTGCAGCAGTGCAAAGCTGCTTAGCTCACGGTGCTGAGGCAGCATAGCAGGGGAGCAGTGCCGGGGGAAGGGACCAGGGAACCCATCGGACCTCGGCCACCCCTCCGTAACCACTGAGACACAGCCAGACGTGCGCTCTGCTAGTCTCCTGGCTGGCTCCTGGTGACTGATAGGGTTGGCCATCCAGTTTATGATCACGGGGGATCAGGGTTTCAGCACGGAACTTCGGAGTAGTGGTGCAGTACTTGGTGAACGCCTCTACTGAAATCTACTCGTGGACACGTCCAGTTGTTTTCCTGGGCAGAGTTGCTGGAAGTGGAATTGTGGGAGCACAGGCAGAGATGCCCCCGTGAACACACTGAGAAGCTGGCTGGCACCGGGCACCCCGGGCTGCGTGCTTCTGTTAGCACTGGGAAAGTGGAGAAGCACTTTCTTGACTCGTGTGACCTCTGAGGTCCTCTCTTGTAGTTGCTCTGCCCATTAGGGACAGTAGATATGACCATGACCCCATTTAGCAGGTGAAGGAGCCGGGCTGCCGGGCTGAGGCCACGCAGTTTGCTTGGCACAGCTGTGTGCCCTGGGGCATTGACCTGACTGCCGCTGAAGCCACAGTGCTCGGGTGACTGTGGTGGCCGGCGGGGCGTCCCAGGAGCTGTCTTTCCCTTCACTTCAGCTGGGGGCTGATTCAGGACGTTTGGTACAGTTCCCTGGATGGAGCTGTCCCTGTCCTCGCCTTCTAGGTCCGCGCTGTTGGGTGTGGTGGACACTGGTCCTCTGGGGCCGCTGGATGAAAACCAGGCGGAAAGTCTCTCAGGGGTATTTTGTGGTATTGATTATCTGTTGCTGTGATGCCATGGTAGATACACTGGTTTAGCAGAATGGTCCTTTGGTTGTTTTCACTGGACCCTTTTTACAATGTTTGTTTGTTGTTGGTACTGGGACTCGAACCCAGGACCTCCACACTGCGCTACATTACACCCCCAGCCGTTTTTATTTTTCATTTTGAGACAAGGTCTCACCAAGTCACCACGTTGCCCAGGCTGGGTTTGAACTTGTGATCCTCCTGCCTCAGGTTCCCAGAAGGCCGGGAGTGTATGTATGTCACACCATGCCTGGTCCTTTTTACCATTTTAAAAATGTAGGCGCTAGAAAATTCAAAATGACACATGCGTGCTTCATCGTGGTGTCGTTGTACCGTGCTGCCAACGTACCCAGATATTGACCACCGGGGCCTGAGTGGGACTGGGACACAGCCCTGCAGGGCCCTAGCGGGCGAGTGAGTGGGGTCCCAGCTGTCCTCCCCTGAAACTGGAAGGGGAGCCTTTGGGCCCATGTGGACTTCGCTGCCTTCAGTCTCTGCCTGCAGGAGCTGTGGCTGTGTCCTCACATCACACCGCCCTCCTGGTTGGGACTCGGAGATCTGCAGACTGTGAAGCACGCAGTCCCAAGTGTGCGTGGTGACCCAGGCCGGAGCTGGGCTGGAGATGCCCTGCAGACAGGGATTGGCCTCCCTACGCCGCCGTCCCCACCACCTGTAACGTGCCTTTTCTCACCGAGGGCCTGTGAACTTGCTGCCTGACTGCACTGTTTTCTTCTGGCTGTTTGAGCCAGCACCTACCCCCCAGCACCCCCTGGACCTTAGTATGTGCAAGAAGGCTCCTCCTGGAATTCCCTTTGCAGGGTTGAATCCTTTCCTGTCCCCAAAGATGTAGATAGAAGGACAGTGGTTCTCACAGCAGAGCTGGAAAACAGGTCATGATTAGAAAGGACTTGTGGAAATCAGGCATGGTGGTGCATATCTATAATCCCAGCACTTGGGAGGCTGAGGCAGGAGGACCCCTGACAGTTTGCGGTCAGCCTGGGTTATGTAGTAAGACCTTGTCTCACCACCCCCTAAAAAAGAAGCAGCTTGCAAACCCATACCCTCAATGATCTCTGGGAGTGTAGGCTCCAAGCCTGGGGAGGGTCCCCTCGAAAGGGAATGACCCTTGTCCTCGGCTCATAGGACCTTTTCCAGGGCTCTAGGGAGCAGGCTCGGTGGGACATGTGTCAGCTGTGGCGAGCACCAGGGCCACCACCTCAGTCTCGGTGGCCCTGGGTTGGGCAGTGCCACCTGGCCAGGAGGAAGAAGAGCAGGAAGGGTGGTGCCGTGCATTATGAGAGAAAGAAAAGCCCCGGGTGTGGGCAGACAGCACTGTGCGCTCTGCCGAGGGCTCTGCAGGTTGCGTCCCTGACACCTGGGGAGGCAGCTGCAACCTGCAGCCTGGCGGGGGGAGGGGGCAGGTGGGCAAACACTGGCCTCAGCCCCGGACTTCCATCTGTCTCCTGCGGTGCCTGGACCTTAGCGGCCGCCAGGGCAGCTGGGATTGGATGGAGGAGGTGCTGCCCTGGAGCTTGGGGGGTCAGGGGGGTGACTCGGGGCAGGGGGTGGGCAGGCTGAAGACGCTGTTGTGTCATTAGAAGCAGCTCATAAACGGACAAGGGGACTGACTCTTGCTTAGCCCGTGGTGGCAGGGGACATAGGTGCTCTGGGCCTCTGCACCCCCGTTTCAAAGCAAGCAGCTCTGTGGGGGGCTCAAGGAGCCTCTCTTAAGTCACAGGGCTTCAGGCCTGGGTTGTGCTGCGGTGTTAGGGCTGGAGAGTGAGGGCAGGGTTAGGCTTAGCCAGTAGGGGTAGGCATTAGGGTTAGGGTTGGAGGCTTAGGGTTAGGATTAGGGTTAGAGGATGAGGGTTAGGGCTACGGCTAGGGTTAGAACGTTGTGATTAGAGGCTTAGCCTTAGGGTTAGAGTTGCAGCATTATGGTTAGTTTCAGGGTTGCATTGTTTTCTTTAGGATTGGCATTATAGGTTAAGGAATTGCGTTACAGTTAGAAATTGTGTGTTATCCTTAAAATTGCAAACTGGCTCCCTGCAATGCTCAGTGCCATTTTTCCAGAAATTTCTCTCTTGAGTTCAGCTTATGCTTGCTTGTTGAAGGCATTGATGTGAGGCATCAGTGGTCAGGGGTCTTTGTGGTCTATTTTTGCTTCTCATGTGTTTCCTGTGCTTACAAGTTTCCAGTGTCCACCTTCCTCTTGCCTTTATTTACTGTCTTTGAGGTTTCAAAGCAGAGTGGTAAGGGAAGCACACAGGAGTCATCTAGAAAGCCTTCTTTTTTCTTACCCTTCATGATGTAGAATGCAATTTACGTGACTGTGGGCTAGTTACAGAACCCAGCTGGTCTGGCAGAAGCTGCACAGTGTGAGCCCTGTGCAGGTATTTTCTATTCTCTACTCTAGCAGCCTGAGAGCAGGGCTTTATCCTATGCTTGTTGCTTCATAGACACAAGATGGCTGCCACAGCTCCAGCCTTTCTATCTACACTCAAGATCGTTAAAAACAGATTGAGATCATAAACAGGATTTTGTCATTATCTCTTTCATCTAAAAAGCAGCAGTGCCTCACAGATTCCACCTCACATTGCACTGACCAGAATGGCCAAGTCTAGGTGCAAGGAAAACCAGGCAACAAGTGTCTGGTTTATTTTGTCTTTGAAGGTGGGCGGGAGAAAGGCAGAGGAGGGTGAAGGATGATGATCAGGTTGTTAAGTCAGGGTTAGGTCCAGGTTTCCAATGTTGTCTTCCCCTTATTGTCCTCTTCTCTCTTCTCTTTTGGGAAACAGGCTTGGGCTGCACGGTTGGTTGATCATCTTTAGCACATTTTCTTTCCTAGAATTCTTTTTCCAACACACGGCTTCTTTGCTATTCCACAGACAATGATTGGAGGGCTGGGCAGTTCAAGGTTAAGGCCAAAGGCCAGGACTCTGTGGTTTGGGACTCCCCTGGGACTCCCCCGCCTCCCCGTCAGAGACCCACCCGATGTCTGAGCCACCAGCTGAAGCCAGAATCATGGTGTGTGTGTGTGTGTGTGTGTGTGTGTGTGTGTGGGCGTGCCCAGGCATGCATGTAAAACATCTCTGCCGTACTCCAGAGGGCTTAGAGTTTTCCAGGGCTGCTCAGGAACTGAGTTCCTAGGTGGGCCTTGTGGTGCATGCCTGTAATTGAAACTCTTAGGTAGGCTGATGCAGGAGGATTGCAAATTCAAGCCTAATCCAAGCAACTGAGTGACTTAGCGAGGTCCTGGGTCAAACTAGGAAAAGGGACCAAAAGTGTAGTTCGGTGCAGAGCCCGAGTTCAAATCCTAGTACTGCAACAAAACAAAACAAAACAAAACAAAACAAAACAAAACAAAATAAACGTGAGTCCTTGTGCCTTGCAGGTTTGGAGTGATCCACTCGGTGTTCACCAACCTGCTGCTCTGGGCCAACAGCGTCCTGAACGAGTCCAAGCACCAGCTGAACGAGCACAAGGAGCGGCTGATCACGCTGGGCTTCGGGAACGTCACGCTAGGTGGGGGAGGGCACCCTGCACCACGCGGGGCTTCGGGGACGTCACGCTAGGTGGGGGAGGGCACCCTGCACCACGCGGGGCTTCGGG
>PVJX010036284.1:0-17671 GCA_004027295.1 Dolichotis patagonum
ATTTCTTCTCTCTAAATTTTGCCCCTGCAAATACACACACACACACACTCACACACACACACACACACACAATATCAATTCTGCTTCCTCCTTAAGGATTTCTCTCATTTTGAACCTGACACCGTAAACCTGTCTAGGTACTCTCTTGAGAACAAGCAAGAAGAGGTAGCAGAGAAGAGCCTGTCTAGAGTCAGTGTCAGTGATGGGTGAACCTGTTCTTGATGCCGCACTGAAGTGACAGTATTAAGTCTCATGTGCAAAACTGGCTGATCTGGGGCTATGTGCAACTTGCCCTCCCCTGTGGAGTCCAAGCAAAGTCTCTCTCTGAGAGCGCCCCTGGTTTGGCTGTGATTAGCATATGCAAGGACTCAGCCTGGCTTCCCTGGACTTCCCACTTCAGCTTACTGTACTGGTGGCGTGGTGTGAATGTACGAATCAGCTCTCAGATTCCAGGGGAAGCGGACCTCTGGCCACTGGTTCCTCTTGCTTTATTCCCTCTGCTGCCCTTAACGTCAGCCCTGAATGAGACTCCTGTGAATTAGCATTTGTATCTCAACTTGTCTGAATAGCTTGCTCTACAGGGAATTTGAATCTCACAACCCCTAATTTTTTATGCACCACTCTCTGGCTGTGAATTTGGAAATATGCCCCAGTACCATCAAAGAGTTGGCCACGGTCCTTTGAACACTTTGAGATGTGTTTGGATTTTCACTTGTGAAATTCTAACCCCATGATTGATGTTTTAATGTGGTAAGTCAGGTAAGAAGCCAAAGGCATTAATACAACTGCGAAAGTGAGAGGAAAGAGAATTTAAATGGGCCCAGGAATCTCTGAAAAACTTATAAGTATTTTACAAGATCAAAAACATCCGTGAGTCATGTTGATAAAATTGCAAGAGTTAAGTGTAGTTTGACAGTTTTGGTGTCTTTTATTTTTTACCCAGCATATTTTTTAAATTAATTAATTATGAATTGACAGTGGCAAACATCTGTATTTATGAGGGAGTGTGTGATATTTTGTACAGGTATATATTGTTTAAAATTTAAAAAATATTTAATGATCAATTCAGGGTACTTAGGTTAATCATTATCATAAACACTGGTTATTTCTTTGTGATGAGAACATTCAAAATCCTCTCTTCTGGCTACTTTGATTTGTATGATGCCGTATTAACTAGATATTCTGCATAACAGTACACCAACTTCTTCCTGTCCTGCTGTCGGTTGCGCTCACTAACCAGTCGGCAGCTGGTGTCTGCCACTGCTATTCCAGAATACCTCAGAGCCCCGCAACCTCAAACCGCAGGGAAACCTAGGAGGGACGTACTTCATTCCACACCGTAGTCTGCAGAAAGGGCCCTCAAAGCAAGGCTCACAGAAATCTCTGTCTCTGCCTCCCACCTCGATCCCTGAAAATACACACTTCTTATTTTGCTTACGATGAGTTTCAATTTTCAGGAGAGATCTACAAGATATGCTGTCATCATCTGCGGTAGTGGATGAGGGGAGGCGTGTGATCTCGTGCTTCGTATGATGGGCACACATTCTGTTCTAGAAATGGTTTTGTCACAGTGCAAAAATCAGAGTGCACTGATACAGACCTGAATGGCTTGGAGGAGGCACCTGACATGGCTGTTCATGCCATCAAGAGGGGGTAAATGAGATGCCAGGTATCACTGGGTAGACTGGGTGACAACTGACATCTTAAAATATAAACGAAGGGAGGACATTCTCACATCACGGTGCAGAGTATCATCTGGTAAGTGCAGTGCAGTGGCATGGTTGTCTGTTCCATTATGGAGTCTTTGGACTGTGTATAACTGTACTGTTATTTTTTATATGCTTGGCAGCAACCGTAGATCTGTTCGTACCAGCATCACCACAAACATGTGAGCTGGATGTCACAATGGCCTTGAATATACCTCAGGGCAACAGGGACGCTTCAGCTGCTTTACAGTCCTAAGGGCTATCATCATAGACTGGTCCATCCTTGACTGAATGGTTGTTATGCCACACATAACTGGAAAACGGGCATGAAAGTCACCATAGTAACTAGCATTGGTTCTAACGTGCTTGGATGTATGTAAATATTCCCATATATTTATTTATACTTGGGTAAAAGTTAAGAGGCATCACTGGTAGCAGATGGTATTCTGTAACACATCATAACACATGGCAGCCATGATAATTTTAATGCCATTTGGCCCAAAATAAACCATATAATAGATGATTCAGTTTCATTATACTGATGAGCAGTAATTTATAAAGACTGCTGAAGACAAATAAAATTTCAATTAGTGGCAGCATTCACAGAAAAAAAGCAATTACTATTACACATAAATGTTGAGGAATATAGTTCCTTTATTTTTAGTTTTCAATACCACACCAAGCAAATCTTGTTTATCTTTCTTCCTTCTGAAAAAAAGAAGGCTTTTATTATACTTATTATTAGCTGTGCTTACCAGGAAGATGATAAAAAAGAGCCTTATTTTTTTTTTGTTGGGAAAATCTAACAGCACAGTAATACTACTGAGAGCTCAGGTAGCAATTTTCAATTTTTAAAACATTTTGCCAACAGAAATTACCCAAAACCTTAAATAAAATAATCGTGTGTCTCACGCAGAGCTGAGATTTCTCTTAACAAAGGAGACAGTTGAAGCAAGCAGTTAATATTCCAGAGCATGAAGGATGGTTTTAGTGGAACAAGGGCTTCTCAAACTCAGATAAATCCCCCCATGGTATTAGAATTAGAGACAGTAGCTTCGGGGTGCAAGAGTGGGGTAAAAGCTGTGATGCTTCTTTTCTCATGGCTGAACCTTAGTGGCATCACTGATGAGACTTCTCAGTGTGTAGCTGGTACACTGTTTAAGTCAGAGCCCCCAGGCCTGTCAGTGTAGTTCAGCTGTACATTGCTTACCTACAATGCTGGAGGCCCTGGGTTCAATCCCCAGCGTTGCATGTCGCGTACAGTGAGCCAAAATAAGTGTATGTACACTTCAGGAAAGGAAGTACTTGTGTAAATATCTCAATATCACATTTTTGAAATGTCATGAGATTAATACAAGTTACCTTCGGCCTCCACAATTCCACAAGATGCCCAAAGTGGTGGCCATTAGCGTCCAGCAGCAGACTGCTGCTTGGGTAACCTTGGTCACTGAAATTTCATTTTCAATTTCTTTTCTAAGATCCAGCAGTGTGGTGGGCTTTCGATGCTACAGGACATCCTCTAAGGTCTCCCATATGAGGGTGACACCATCTGTTGAAAAAAAAAACCACATTATTTTTCTTTTCCTGCAGTTGTACACTTTTTTTTAAAAAATGAGCTCTGTATATGTTACTATTATAAAATTTGAAATGAGATAAACCAGAATCTCCTTGACAGTTTAGGAATTCAGATTCTTGGATCCTGGAATCCCTGAATTAGTCTCTGGGAGGGCCAGGGAGTATGCTTTTTAAAAACCATATGTGTTACTTCTTGTCCATTTTGGACACTAAGAATCCGTATCGTGGAAGGTATTCTGGCTCAGAATGGCTCCAAAGCCCATAGTGAGATGTCCCAGCAGCTGGAGGGTCTGGCTTTAGGCAGACACTGCATAACCGCTTCCCTGCACGCTAGAGCTGCCGGATGCGGAGCCCCCGTTGGCGGCAGTCTAGCAGCCTGCCGTCCTGAGTCATCAAGTTAAGCCATATTTTACAGCAACTGCTCTCTTTGGAAACCAAATCTGCACAAAAACAAATAACACAGTTCAATCCTCGAGCCACTCAAATAAGCCATGCTATGTAGTCTCGAGGCATCTGCTATCTTCACACCCAGTGAGGCATGAGGAAACCCTGAGAGACTGGTGTCCAGCTCAGTGAACTTGGGTGGGTGGCTCCTGACGAGATTAAGAAAGTTGTGTCAGTGAGAAATTTCCATTCTTCTTTTTCCTCCTTTTTTCTATATGAAAACCGAGAAGGAATTTAATTAGGGCCAACTTACAAGTAGTTTTCATCGAAGGTTTTGCCATTAAATAATTTCTAATTTATTTTGTTCAGAAAATAATAACCAATAAGGATAATAACAATAACAGCTAACATTGGGTGAACACCATACACTTAAATTTGTCTTTTATACTCCTCACAATGCCATGAAGAAGGTACCACAATAAGCCTATTTACTGGTCAAATTTCTATTACTTTAACAAATACCTGAGATGACCAGCTTACAGAAGGAAAAGATCAGTTTGGCTCACAGTTTTGGAAGAGCCAGTCCATGGCTGGTTGGTCCCACAGATTTTGGGCCTGTGGTGAGGCAGAACCTCATGGCAGGGAGCATGTGGTGGAGCACAGACACTCACCTCATGGCCCAGAAGAGGAAAGAGAGGAAAAGGAAGAGGCCCTGTCCCACAGTCTCCTTCCAGGGCATCCCCTCAAACACTAAAAGACTTCCCATCAGGCCCCATCTCTTAAAGGTTTCACCACTCCTAGTAGCACCGAGCTGGTGAATCCTTAGGGAACATTATAGACCCAAGCCATGGCAACTTCACTTTACTGCTAAGAAAACAATTGCTTGAGGAGGTAAACGCTGAAGCCATAATTCTCGTAAGTCACAGAATCAGCCTGAGCCCGTATATGCCTGACAGCAAAGCTACCATTCACTGTGTGTCCTCTGGAACAAACTGAGGATAAGGTGGCCCGCCATGTGGCGCTCTGTGGCATTTCATCTATAGAAACATTCATCTACTCACCTCCTACTTATTGAGACTCTGCTGTGTGTGTGTTTGACCAACTCAATAAATGGTTACTGAACTAGAGAGTCTGCTTTGCAGCCTAAGGAAGCAGAAGTGAGTTGAGTGGGAACCCCAGGCCTCCAGGTACAACACCTGACCCAAAGCAAAGCAAGAGGGGAAATAGGAAGTGCAGAAGTGTGCACACTATTACTCTGGGAAGGGGCAAGCTTTGTGAAAGTGAAAACTTCAGGGCACAGTGGACTAGGGTATTGATCAACTTATTTTTGAAAAAACTACTGACGCATTCAAGGCATGTAGATTGTGTGTATGTTATATGTACTTAAGGACACATTGAAGTAACATATTCCATGCATATGAAGGGCATATAAATGTATATAGGTGTTTCTGTTACTGTGGAAGGGGCCATGCTGTGCATTTATGTTTGTGTACATGTGGAAAACATGGCATATATTATATTTGTACAGGAAAGACACATATGATGTATGTATACATGTATTTGCAGATGAGCAATAAATCTGGGGTACATATATATTTGTGGCTGTATGGACACCACATGGTATATATGTTATGTATAAGATACATAAGATATGCATGTACATTTGCATGCACATGGGAGACTCATGATGCTTGTGTGTATGTGGGAGATACATTAAGCACAATGTTTTTGGCTGCATATAGAAGGCTAAAATAATGTGCATGTGTGTTTGTACGCATGTATAAGAACTAGAAAGCATAGACTAAGAGATTATCAGTGATCACTTCCAGATGATTAGAATCATAGCTCTTTGATATGGCTCATTGCTCTTCAGTATTTTTTGATATTATTGTAATATGCATGTAATCATTTTTACAGTAAGAGGTAACAGTATGAAAAACTTCATTTTCAAAAGCACCTAACATCTCACAGCTTCAGTGTCTTCTGTAGCTAGGGACGTGCATTTAGTTTTAAAAGCGAATTAGCACACTTACAGTTCAGTGGCCAAAACCTTGACAAGGGGCCGCAGAATTTCTTCTCAATTAAGTCTTCTTTTAGAAAATAATTGGGTTCATTGCAAACAAATGAAAGCATTTTTTTAGGGGACATGAGACTTAAAAGTTAAGGAGAACTTGTTTCCTGACACCCTAAGTTCCATGGAGACTATTTTATGAAGGTCAACAAATATTTCAATCATCGAGAGTGGGAGCCATTTATAAAGGGGAATTTTTGTCTGGTTCTTTTTTTTTTTTTTTTTGTGGCACTGGGAATCGAACTCAGGCCTTTGCGCTTGCCAGACAGGTCCTGTGCAACGAGCTACATCCCCAGCTTTGTTTGGTTCATATTTGTTTTCTGTTTTAATCCAGCTGTTCGATGTTTCACATGCTCATATGTTTAATTTTAGCTTTTGCTTTCTCTAGGGTGTTATGTCTCTCTCTGTGAAAGCTGCCTCACTTCAGTGAAACTTGATGTCTTGCCAAGCGGTACCCATGTGCATCTGACAGCCAACCGAGGTGAGTCTGAACACAGCAGGACAGCTGGTACCAACATGCACAAGCGTCTACCTCTTAGCATTCTTAGTCAAGTTCAGTGCTACTTGGTACATTCATGGGCAATGAAAATGAATGATTTCACTGAGTGTGATTCACAGTTTCCAGGAAAGATGACTACACATAATTAGACAGAGAGAGACAGAGAGAGAGAGAGTGAGAGACAGAGAAACGTCCGCCAGAGAGTGGCTGGGATTCCCTGGTCCTGCCACCATGCACCTGGGCTGTCCAAACGCCTCACCAGGGCCCAGGGCTGGGTTTGATGCTCACTGGAGCTGTGCTGACATTTGTGATAGTTTTGTCTTCAAACTCGTGCTTTGGAAATGAAGTCTGAGAGGACAACGGAGCTTGCCCCCGAGTGGTGCAGGCACGTAGGGCAGCCGTAAGCACACAGTGGGCGCTGGGCTCGGGGTGTGGAGGTGGCTGTGGGCAATCAGCCTGCTTTCTGGGCAGTATGCAGCTGTGTGGCTCAGGACCAACTCAGCTGCTGCAGGTCCTACCCAGGGCCTGACCAGCGGTGTCTGCAGTGACAGAAACAGCTACGGCAAGACCGGCAGAGGCCGTGGTGTGGCTGCGACCGTGGAAGGTAGGAGGGTCCCATATAGGGGCAGCAGTGGGACCCGAGGTGAAAGGCTGGCTTCCCTGTTGCTTCCCTGTTGCTTCCCTGTTGCTTGTGGCCTCTGCATAGATAACAATTCCCTGGCCCAAAGGTCTGCACAGGAAGTGCCTGCACGTGGGCAGTAAACTTTGCCAGTATGTTTTTCCCCGTGAAGCTGTGCGCAAAGACACGGCAGTGGAGCACCTCAGGTAGTCGGGGCAGCAACTTCTACCCAGGCACGTGTCCAGCTTGGCGTGGTCCTGGCGTGGCCCGAACACACAGCCAGTGAGCCTCCAAGGGCTCCCACCCAACATCCACCCTCATTTATTTTTGCCACCTGTTGCCTTCTCTTCTCTACCCCTGTGTTTTCCATTTATGTCCCACACAGTGGTTTCCTTAAAGCGCTGTGTCCTTGGGGCTTTGGAATTCTCACTCAGCGTCACCTCGGAAGCACAGGAAACTGGACATTGCCCTTCGTCCTTACCTCCAGACCCCTCACTCATCCAAGGCTCTGTTGTAAGAAGGGGTGTAGACATGGGCCAGAGGAAGAGAAGGAGGTCACTTGATGAAAAGAACCTTAAGGAGACCAGAGGTTTGCATACCCAAGACTGGTCCAGTCATCTCCACCAGCGCTGGAGCAGGGAGTGGACTTGTTCTCAGTGGTCCACTTCTGTCTCCTAATCTTTCCTTTTGGGCTTCCAGTGCACCTTTCATGTTAGTGTTAGCCCAGGGGCAGTATGAGATGAGAAAGACACAGATGCCCAGCAAGACCTTTACCATCCTGTAAGACCCAGCTGGGGCCTCATAATTGGGGCCCCAAGCAGACAGCTTTTATTGTGGCCCCACACCCGTGGCACAATGGTGGTCTGTGGCTTGCAAGGGGTACCTTATGGATAGTGCCAGTCTTCCAGGAAAGGGGAACCAGCTCTTAGTCCCTTAAATTAATGTTTTCTTGTTCCTATGAAAGGGGAAAATAAACTGGCATAAGAAGCTTTGGCTAAACATTGTTAAAAGTAAAATACAGAAGACTTATATGGACAAAGAAAACATGACTGGAAAATATAAGTATAAAATATTGTCTGAAAATAGATTTTTAAGTAATTTATTTTGTAAAAAATGAAGATAATAATGAAAAAATGTTAGATGGCATGTGATTCAAGAATCTAGAAAAGTTGTCAAAAGATAGCAAGTGTTGAAATGGGTGTCACGTCCCTAGGCAATTACAAGGCCTGCTCCATGCCAAGACCCAGGCCTAGGCCCCCGGCCCCTCCTCTGGCTGCTCCTGTAATAGGATGACAGACGAATTCTCCCCTGGGTGCTCTGGCTCCAAGGTTGGCGTCAGTGCATCCAGCACCTGTGGAAGGCACAGGACGGGTGGCGACTCCTCTGTACTCTGCTGCTGAGCCTCACCTCACCCGGGCATGTGCAGTGGGCTGTGTCCAGGCTCCAAGCTAGATCCTAGTGCCTCTCTCTGAGAATGGGGGAGGGCAGCTAGTCCATCAGCAGTCAGCTCCTAAACAACAGGATCCTCTGCTGTTCACGCCTCGAAGTATGGCTTGATCCCTGCTGATGAATCACAGGAAGACAAACCCCTCGCCATGTTCTGTAAAACCCACAAACTCATCAAAAGATAGATGGGCCTTGGGGTCGTGAGGATTAGGAGAACCACTGCAAGATCTCCCGAACTGGCAAGGTGGGCGGGGGCTCACCCCTTACACACAGCGGGTCCTGGAGGGCAGTGACTGTGTATTTTGTCTGCACATCCACAGCATCCAATATGGTGTCCCTGTGTGCTCAGCAGTGAGGACAGACGAGGGGGAGAAGCAAAGGAGGGAAGGGAATTTAGGGTCTCCCTGGAAAGGGAGAGAGAAAGGCACTGCTCTGGGCAGCGTGTCTCCGGGATGACAATCCTCTCACTTCTAATGAGCAGTTTTTGCTTGGGAGCACAGACCTGTGGAGAAACGGTGAGCCCGTGTTCCCTGCTTCTACCTGATGCGTTTCCTCCTCTTTCCTTCAGCGCCATTATTAGGGCAGACATTCTCCTCTCCCCATGGCATGCTGGGAGAGGAAGCCACAGCGCCCCCTGCAGCCTTGTGAAGCGGGAGAGGCGATTTCCCAAATGCTGGCTTTAGGAAAGGGTGTCTGTTTATTTCCCGAATTTTGAGCAGCTTTCTCGGAGAGTATTTGATTCAGTCTTGATTCTTTCTCTTGATCATGAGACGCCTTAAACAGCCTCATTACTATTAGATAACTCATACTGCAAGGCAGGAATCATATCAGCCTAGATCAGTATTAAATCCCAAATGCCAGACATGTACAAGATGCTCAGGATTGAATATTTAAAACACAGCTCCCGCTCTGAGTAACAAAATCTAAATAGGGGTGTGTATTAGCTAATCAACCCAGGGACCCCAGGACTGGGAGCAGGACCCTGTTCCCCTCCAGAGCTCTGTACTGGAACTTCTGTGCCCCTGCACAAGCCCATTCCACATCTTACACTACAACCCTTGTTCTGTTCATGCCTGGAATATGTTAATGCAGGCATCAGAGGCAATTAAAATCAAGACGAGGACTGCGTTCTCTTCATCATGAAAGAGTGCCTGATGAGACACCGCGGAGGGTTTATGGAACCCACCGAAATAACGATCCTTTGAGCTTGCTTTCATGTGAGGATTTCAAAGTGCTGCTTGAATTAATCACATTTTCATGAGACCTCTTAGTGCAGGTGGAGAGCAAGTCCTTCCCACCTGGATAATCCACGGGCACCACACACTCAACAGGCTCCCGACGAAAGTCACGACAGTTTCCCCAAATCTTCTCCTCTGGATTCCCCCTCCTGTTCACCTGGACCCCAGGCCGGACAGCCGGATGCCATTCTCGACCTCCGGTTCCCTCCCTCCCCTCACTGGTTCCCCCCACCCCCGTCCTCTTCAGCTCCTCTTCCCGCTGGCCTCTCACTAGAAGGCGGACCTGACCATGGTGATGGCTGCTTACAATCCTTCCGAAGTCCTCCAGTCTCTTGGGAATGAATTCACACTCCTTATCACCTTACACGTGGGTGTTTCCCGGGTGAAGGCTTTGATCCAGTGAGGACTGTCACTGAGGCCGTACTTCTTCACTGCTACCCTTCCAGACTGGAGTCACTTGGGCTTCTGAGACCACCAGGGTGTAACTTGTACCTCGGTGATAGAGAAGTCGCTGATACAACGGGGGTGATGCATCTACAGCATTTATCACACACCTTTGGGAACCCCATACAGTTTCCCCTTTGCTTCTCAGCATTATTTTCCTTAGGCTTTGTAATCTCCAAATCAGACACCATGACAATGAGTTCATGTGGCAGAGATTTGTGCAGAACTCTGCTCCTGTGCATACTGAATGTGAACGAAGATGCTCATGATGAAATGTAACAATGCACCTCACTGAAGTATTCCTCTCCCACGGGAATGGTTATTTTATTTGGTGAACTCATTATTATCCTAAGTTCCCTGTTGTTCTCTACTTGTGAAGGGAGAAGAGAAGAAAAAAATTGCTTGTTACTCCTTGTCATTTTAACAAGAAGACAGAATTCCAAGTTTCTTGCCCTTAAACAACCAAAAATTACAGGAGCCTCTTCCTTCAAATGTCAGAATGGCATTTAGCCTGACAGCTTTCTCATTATTATGCACCGAGAGCTTCTCCAGCCAAACCTGTCAAGCATCTCTAACTGGCAGGCGCCGTATAAACTTGGAGCCTGTGTCTTCGCCTTGTGTCACGACTGTGAAGCTTTCAGTGAGTGAAGGGGGAAAGAATCCTGCCCTGGGGGATCACCATCACATTGTGGAACAGGAAGAAACAGTGCTATGTCAGTGAGCTGTGACAAAACAGCTGCCATAAACAACTTCAAGGTGGGGGGGATTTTATTTTGGCTCACGGTTTGTGAGGTTTCAGTCCATAGATCCTTGACTTGGCATCTTTGAGCCTGTGCAGGCCCAGGGCATCATTGGGAGCCCATGGTGGAGAAGGTCTGTTCACTTTATGGGGACCAGAAAGGCAAAGAGGGGCAGAGGAAGTGTCCAGGGTCCCAGTATCCCTGCTCCAAGGCCTGTTCCCAGTGATGTAACTTCCTTCCACTAGACCACTCCTTAGAGGCCCCACCACCTTCCAATACCCCACAGGCTGGTGACTAAGGTTTCAACAAGCTGACATTTTGGGAACACCAGGATTCATGCTTAAGCAGAGGCTGACCTAGGGTGGTGGGGGGCTAAGGAGGATACCTTCAAGTGACTGCTTTGGAGATGAGGCCAGATCCTTCTGCAATTGGCTCAGTCACACCAAGAAGCCATCTAGTGGGCAAACTCCCAGGCGTGTTGCTCTGTAAGCAATGCTAATACCTCACTGAGACAAACTGGAAATATGTTGCAAGGTAACCCAGCTGCCCACTAACCTCATTCCTAACCTGTGATGCTGAAGAACACCATGCTGTGTCTGACACCTGCAGACCAAGCAGAGGTTACAAGTGCTTTCATCAAGTCCCCACCTGTCCTGTCTACGGACAACTATACAAAAAGGAACTCAAGAGCCCCGAGGCCAAAGACACAGACTCAGTGGGCCTTTGATTCCAGGGTGGCCCCATGCTGCCATTAGTTCCCACACAGCAAGGAAGAGGCTACCTGTTCACCCCAGAGGCTCTCCTTGGCCACTTTCCCAGGAGGCTTAGACACTTGTGTGCCACCCAGGTGTGTGCCCACCTGCCTGCCAGGTGCCCCCGCAGCTCCTCCTGCTGATTTATTTGTCTCCCTCTCCTCTCTTAAAGATGCCCTCTGCCAGTGTTGAGTAATTGGGGTGGAGCTGCCATCCCAGCCCCCAACTCTGACGTCAGGTGGCTGAAGACACTGCAAACCAACCGCAGTCTGCTAATTTTTAGGAACAATGAAGGGACAGCACAGCACTGTTTGTTGGAACCATGTGGTTTATTTTACTGTGCACATTATAAGCAACTGAACTCATTTATAGCCACCAATAAACGTGAGGTTTGGAACATGATACTTAATAAATGCATGTCATAAATCCCAGATTTGGAATGCAAATAAAAGGTATATAGTATTATTTTTTAAATGCTAACTCTGCTTAATAAATGTTAGATTACTGTTTAAAGAATATTGGTTTGAAAGGCATGCAAGTTATTCTTAGGCTGCTCACATGTCTTGGTTCTGCACTGGAGCAGAGTGAGGTGAATTTCTCCTTCATTGAGGAAAGGACACTTACGCCTCAATAATCATTCAGAGATGATGTTTGATGCAGGGCCAGGGGTGACAAGTGCAGATGTAAAACTGGGAATCTCTTCCTGCCTCAGGGAATCCATCACCTCGAGGAATGCAGAGGTGAGGGATGGGTCCAGGTGACCCCATCCTGAAGACTCAGGAACCGGATGTAGTGGGTGTCTCATCTGGCCTGGTGCCCTGCCTCCTGGGAGAGACTGGGATGATTTTAGTCTTGTCAGCTCCTTGTGGTCACCTTGGGTGTCTGTGTCTATATGGGCTTACAGGTGTGGCCTGGAACGGACTTTCCACCTTGGGATATTCATGTTCATTTCTGGGGTAGGTCTTCAAGTCTGGAGGCAGTGTGCTGGGTCTCTGGGTCCACTCCCTCTGGCAGGTGGCTGAAAATGTGGAGACCCTGTCCTCATTTTCCTTCGGCTTCCTGGGCAGAGAGCAAGCGCCTAGGGCCCCTGTCACACTAGCAGCTTGGGGCAGGACCAAGCCATCTCTATCCTATTGTGAGAAAATTGACTCTGGCTTTAGTAACACATAGTGACAAGGGGAGATTTCCTATTGGGACCCAGCTTGTGATCCTGAGGGTGTCATCTCAGCCATGGTGGCTGCTGCATGATCCCACCCTCTGAGCTCTCTCAAAGGGCTTGGTGCACCATGATGGTTCCCATGACTGCTGGCAACTCTGTGCAGGGCTGTTTTGAGGGAGGCCAGAGCCAGCAGCAGAGAGACCAGGATGGATCCACACATCCATCTTCATCATTAGCCTCAACGTGAAGATGGGCTCTTCTTTCTTCTTCTTCAACTCCCTCTTCCAGATAATTCAAGCCCAAGATACATGATAACATTTCCATTTAATTTTAGGAATAGCAAAGGGGAAACAAGCTCAGCTGCATACAACTGGAGAGCCTGGTCCAGGGCTTGGAGGGCTGCAGTTTGTGCTTCTGGTTGAAACAGGTCTGTCTCGTCCTCAGTCTTGGGATGCTGCAGGGAGCTGTTGAAGCTGGAGATTGATCGCATGTGTGGGGCTAAAGCAAGGCCAGCCCTGAAAACACAGAGAGCCCCAAACAAGCCAAGTAAACAAGCTGTTTCAGTTCCAAGAAGGTAAGGGGCTTAGGGCCAGCCAGGCAAACAAGTTGCTAGGCAGTGGGATTGAAAGTGACATCATCCTCTTGAGTGTAAAAATAAATATGCTGCAGTGGTTGAGCAGTTCCTTCCCTCCCATCAGGAGAGAGGGCTGCATCTGACCCCAGCTTTGGTCTCTTCTTTATTTTCTCATCCTCTCATGGTCCTTCACCCCAAGAACCTCAAGAGTCACATGGGTAGCTGAAAGATGCTTCCAGGATGTTGGTGTCATGGTAGCAATCGAGGGCAGGGAACACTGGGCAACAGGATTGGTTTCTCTTGATGCCTCCATCCTGGGCTTGCAGACAGTCACCTTTTCATCCTGTCTTCACCTGGCCTTCCCTCTGTGTGTTTCTGAGTCCTGATCTCTTGTAAGGTCACCAGTTAGATTGTCATAGTGGCTTAAAGCTTATCCTAAAGACTTCATTTTACCTTTGTTATCTCTTAATAACTCCTTTCTCCAGATGCAGTCATGTCCTGGGTGGCTGGGTGTAGGACTCTAACATATATCTTGGGAGGGTGGATGCACAATTCCACCTGTAAAAGGCAGGCAAAATATTTCCATTTGCCAGCAGTGGTCAGTAAAACCTGTATTCCACTGAACACTGAAAGGGAAGTGCATGCTTTCTCCACCATCCTGTGCCACCTCTCTGGTTCTCCTCCAGGTTTTTAATATAAAAATTGGAGTTCACATCTGCACCAGCGCACCCCTGGCTGTATCAGTTCCAGCGAGATCATCAGGAGAGTATTCAGGAAAGACAAACAGGTGGACCAGCATGGATTTTACTATCCAAGGGGAAAGGTAGGAGGTCAGGGGGCTCTGGGACAATTTACTGAAGGCTTTTCATCAATATGCACTGCAGAGCAAGAGACAGAAAATCAACACGGCACCACTTTCCACGCTGTTGTCTCTGTGCTTCCTAACACACCCCTCTCCCCCAGCTGCCTGGTCCCAGCCCTGAATGCTATCTGCTCTCTCTGTCTCTCTCTGTCTCTCTCTGTCTCTGACTCAGTGTCAGACTACAGGTGAGCTCCTGCCATCTTTGTGAGCAGCATGTGTTCTAATTTTAATGAGCATATGACACTTGTGTGTCTGCCACCTTTCTCCTTTGTCTGAGAAGTGCTGCTCACAGCGCCCCACTGTGTGCTTCGCATGAGAGCTGCCCCTTTCCTACATGACTCCTCATCATGAGTCATTTGTCTAAAGTGGCCTTCTGGCCCAGGCTGGCTGCAGCAAGGAGTTTCCAGCCAGTACTGAATAGCAAGACTGTGAAACAAGGCTTCGTCATGGTCAGGGTTCAGCTCTTTGCCTCATGGGAGAATCAGTGTGCTTCAAGAGAGCGTCCAAGAGGACCAGAGGGATGGACAGTGACCTTGGTTGACTACTAAACATCCAGATTGCTCCTGAGTCCTCAGATTCCCTCTAGTAGCCCATTGCCAAGTTTGGTTAAAGGCAGTGGCTAGAGGCCCCTCAGCTCCAAGCACTTTTAGCCAGAAGCCCTCTAACCCCTCCTCCTAGACTGAGAGCGCCTTAGTCTCAGGAGGAGAACTAGACATAGAAGCACGGGGTCTGTGTTCCTCTGGGCAATGGGGGAAACTCAGGTACATTTGGTCGTTAATAGATATGAGCATTATCTTAAATGTTCTGTGACACCTTGGTGGACAGCTTCTTGAGGTTTGGAGTCATTTTATTTAGCCCAAATAAAAACCAGTTTTGCTATTAGTGATCACAGCAACAGAAATGGTAGACTGGGAAGGTGGGAGAAAGCACGAAGTTGGTGCCCCATGGAACATGGCGTGTGCTTCTGGTGAACTGATGCTCTGGAGGTCTTGCCCCTGGCACAGTCTCCGGGTCTCTTCAGAGTGACCGTCTTCATCTTTGATAGGAATGTCCCAGAGGACAATGTCCCAGGCCATACCTAGCAAACAAACAAAATCCTTAAAGAAGAGGATTCAGAAAGTGTGGATGTTGTGCATTCAAAGGGGTCTGGACTGAAAAGGAGTGAGATTTTGCCTCCTGAAAAATGCCTACAACTCAACATCATTGGACTCTTAAAGTTACTTTTCTGCCATCGTGGAGCAGAGGGAAGCTTTCCTCTGCCAGAGGTTTTGAGGTCTAAATATTGAGAATCCTCTCAATGAAGTGACAACTCAAGTATGATGACCTGCAAGGGACCTGTGGGACCAATGAGGAGCGTGGGAGTCTTTGACAGCCTTTTCCCTTTGCAGCCCTGAGAGCTCTGAGTCTCTTCCCCACGCCAGCTGTTGACAGGTGTGGCTGGGTCCCTAAGTGGGTCTCACAATCTCTCACCTGTGTGAACAGTAAAAAATGAAGCATTTCCAGTTTGGGCACCTTTTGTAGTTGTCTATCTTATGGTTTTGCCTGTATCAATGATGTAAAAATGCAGAAATAAATTCGAACAATATAGCCATTCTGAAAGGAATTGCTAAGTCCAGACTTTGCCTGAGCAGACACCTGATCAGAGGAAAAGCAAACAGTACCACAGATCACACACTTTATCTCTACCTGTCCTGGATCTAACAGAGCTTCTGCTCAGCTCCTGCAGGCCTCAAAGCTCAGGCCATCAACTGCCTGAGCTATGACCATTGTAAGAAAGATGCTGTGGATTGCACTAGAGTAACCATGTATACCACACACACCACATGTATGCAGATATCACATTCACATCACACACACAAACATACACATGAGTGCACAGCACACAGCATGCACATGCATTGCAAAATACACATGCCCACAGACCTACATAGAACAAGCACATGTATACATGCAGTGTACTTATAGATATGCACATGTACCATGCACACATGCACACAACCATGCATACATTCCACACATGCAGGATGGGTTTGAACTCAAAAGAAGTGAGATGTTTCCTCTCTGAAAAATGTCCAAAACTGTGCACCATTTGACACTTAAATGTACACTGCACACAAACACACATGTACACAATATATACAGATTCTATACACACACCATCATAAATACCTGCGTAGACCACATACACACAAGTGCATACCCATGCACACACACTCAGACTTATGTGTACACTTAAAATGGATTGCGTCCTGATATTTACTTCCTGGTCTACTTTGCCTGCCTCCCAGAATTCACTGCGGTACCAGCCACACTCCTCTCTGCTGATTTCATGAGCCCTTTAGAGGTTACACCACACACTTTGAAAAATATTAATCTCAGACCACCTGGGGTCATCAGATAATGTGGAGCCTGAGGCACTTCCTAAAATCAGGAGCCCAGGGCATGTCTCCCCACTTGCCAGGGGCTTCGTTTCTGGGTTCGGTGTGAACTGACTCTCTCCCCTGCTCCCTCACCCGGTGCCTGCTGTGCTCTGTGCTTTCTGACAGCTTCCTTTCTCTCTTTGCACCGCCTCTCCCAGCAGACCCCTCGCCGCACTGTGCTAACACCGTGAAGGGTAGCTGTGTGACCCTCAGTCCTCCAGAACACCCCACATTTGCGCGGAGAAGGCTGCCTTTGCGGACTCAGTGGTGAGACATTTTGCATCCACCCTCCACACCCAGGTTCCGTCAGCCAGCCGCGGTGGAAAGCATTCGGAGAGTCCGCACTGTACTGAACATGTAGAATTTTCCTGTCATTCTTTCCTGGACAGTACTGTATAGACACTGTTTATGTAGAATTCACATCGCAGCAGATATGATATCGTCCAGAGGTGATTTAAATATAGGAAAGGAGGATTTCTGGAGTCTATGCAAAGATCACACCATGTTCTACAAAGGGCTCCAGCCTGGCGAGGGATCCGGAATGAATCTTACACGGACACCACAGCATCACTGTGTGCCTTTTCTCACACTGCTTTATTATTTCTCCAGATCATACTGTACAGACAAACTGAAAATTATAGCACGTAGACCACATCGCCAGCGCTCTGAGAAGCTGAGACTAGAGGGTTAAAATTTCCAGCTCAGTTTGCGCAACAAAGCAACTTAGCGGTATGGTGTCTCAAAATAAAAACTAAAAAACAAAATTTAGAAGAGCTGGAGATGCAGCTCGATGCGAAGACTATGGGTCCAAGCCCCGGTACAACAAAGGAAAACATTTAAAAAGACCACTGTGCTGCTCTTGAGCAGGCATGGTCTGTGACGGCAGTTTCTCCCCAAAATTCAAAATGTTCTCAGAGCCTTGAAAATCATGCTCTCCTATAAGAGCTCTCTGAGTCCTCCCCTGAGTGGGACACTGAAGCCTTTGAGCAATGGCGTTGGGGTGGGGGCGGGGAGTGGGTAACTGTTTTACACATGAAATCACGAACCAGGGAACTTCAGGTTGGGCTACTTGGGGGAGTCAAAGCTTTCATCACCATCACGACTGGGGCATTTCCCACCTCCCAGCCAGCCCCATCCCCTTGGGTCCCCATTATTTCCCCAGCTGCACCCTCCCGGTTGTAA
>PVJX010036285.1:0-17690 GCA_004027295.1 Dolichotis patagonum
ATCGTGGAGCAGAACTGTTAACAGTCTCACTGTTTGAATGTCTACTTTACATGTTTTAACTTTGTAATTTGAACAACTATTTCCAAGAAGTCAGTATGTAATTAGTCAAGTAATAATTTCTTAGGTTTTATTGTTGTTGTACTTTTCCTTTTTTCCTTGGAATACTGTATGGTTGCTACCCTTTATTCTGTTTTGTTTTTTTCCTCTTTAAATAAAATTATAAAAAAAGAACTAATAGCAATTAGTAGTATAACTATCTTAACAATTTTGCAACCTCAATATATATGCAATATATATATATATTTCCTTTTCCATTTCTTCTTTTCTGTTTTCCCCATCCCAGTTTCTCTTTCTTTTTGAACAGCTTCTTCCCATTTCACAATATTGCAGTATATTTTGGATCTTATTTACTCTTTTAGTTTCTTACACTAGGGAGACAATGTAATGTTTACACATTTGGGTCTGATTTATTTCATTTATGAATATAGTCTCAAGTTGCTTTCATTTACCTATAAATGTCTCAAGTTCATCTTTTTTTATAGCTAGGGCATAATTGTATAAAAATACCATTTTTAAAAACCTATTCCTCATTTGATGGGCATTTGGGTAATATAGCTTTCTGCTCCAGGCAAGAGAAAGGAATTTCATTAGGCACACCCAGTTGAGCTCCATATTCTAATGTGGAAAGCAGCTGTCTACAGTTACACTATAGAGTTTATCTGTTCTGTTCTAGGGTAAGATGAGTGACCTCAGTGTTCACCTAAGGCACAAGGACTGAGGTGAGGGCCTTCAACCTCAAGCAGTCAGTTCTGAGTCATGACCACTTTTGGGTGAATCTTGTTCATTTTTATAGGGATTACCTGTCTTTAGGATCCCAGGTTAGTAAGAACTTTGTGCCTTTCTGTTTTGAGTCTGTACTGGAAAGGCCCAAAAGTCAGAAGTGGAAGCTAAAAAGATTAGAGGGAAAGCGACTAGCCTCAGTTATCAGAAGGTATCAAGACCTCAGAGAGGACCACTAGGATTTGTTATTTAGCCCTTCTTTAGCGATTTTCCTTTTGGATAAATGTGAATGAGGTTCCTGAAAGTCAAGCTCTCCAATAATCTGAAGCAGAAGAAGTTAAAGTTGACTTTTTTCTCACTGAGATTATTTGGTGTCCTAGTAGTTTTTGTGCTACCAATCTCTGAAGACATTTTTGGTTGTCACAAATGAGAAATTTGTGTAGTGGATGGAACCCAGGTGTTATGGATTAAAATTGGTGGTCAACTAAACACCAGCTGAATTAAATCAATATGGTGCTGAGTGTATATGGCTCACCTGAGGAAAGTTGCCAGCATAAAAAGAGATGTGGAGAAGAGACAGTTGTTGTGGGTTCTCTTAAGTGTTGCTGTTTGGAGTCATTGGTTCTCCTGGAGGAGCTCATCATGACTAGCTTCCCAAGTATGAGTTTGGCCATTATCATCAGAGGAACTCAGGACCTTGTCACTGAAAGTGGTTGTGGTTCACTTTAGGGGAGCTTTGCTCCTTACATTGTGCATTGCTTCCTGGCTCCAGAGGGGAAGACATGTGTTGTTTAATCTCCAGGAGAAGTTTGTCATGCTGGCTTTCTTGCATGTACTCGACTATTCTCATTGTCAGAGGAGCTTGGGACCTCTGTGTTGCTGAGGATGGCTGCAGTACTTTTCAGGGAAGCCCTGGTTCTTATTTTGAGTGTGACTTCTTGGCTCCAGTGTAGAACCCTCAACCTACCAGCACAGCTCCTTCATCCCACTGGCATAGACTTTTTAGCTTCCACTGCTGATCTTTGGGCTTTCCCAGTGCAGATCTGTAAAACAGACTGGTGTGAGTCCTTCTTGTGGGCTCTAGATCTCTAGCTGGACTCATGGGAGGCACTGTTATGGGCTCTAGGTTTTCATCTGGACTCAAGCAGGACATTGCTGTGGGATCCAGGCTGTTGGCTGAATATTCTGGGTCTTTAGTGTTGTGGACAGATTTCCTGCATTTTCTTGTGTTTAACCTGGGTGACCATCATAAATAATAATACAAATTCTGTATCCTGATTGTAATTGTTCTCACAACCCCTGCATACAACACCAGGGTTGCTGGTAAAGATTTACAAAGCACAGGGCAACACCATCTACCTAAATAACAGACAGTTACCCAGCCCTGCATGGCACTAGTGGAAAACCTGAAAGACCCTGGTTTGAAGGAAGACAATTATTATTGTTTCAGAGGGCGATGGGTATATCCATTTAGAATATCAGTTCATTTTCAATGCATATTTGTTGTACATTATCAGTTTTTATGTATTACTCAAAAGCAAAAGAAACAAAAGCAAAAACAGACAAATGAGACAACAAATTTAAAAGATTCTTCCTAACCATACACAGACACACAGACACACACACACGCACACAGACACGCATACTTGTTTCACAGTCAGCAATGATCAAAGAAAATAGATTAGAATCCTCTATGTAAAATATAGATAAAAATTAAGGTTCAGGAAGTATTCAATGACAAAAGAATGCATAATGAATGCAATTTTACAGTACAAGTCATATTTTTACTTTTATTACTTTTAACAAGATCTTTTCAGAGAAATTTAGCCAACTTTGGAGACTTCTGCTTATATTTGTACCACCGATGAATCCTACAACTTCAGTGAAGTGTACCTTTTAAAGTTCTTTTATTGGGGCACAATTATATGATGAGTAAATGATATGATGATTATATGATGAGCACAATTATATGCTGAGCACGGTTATACAATGGCAAACTTACAGGTATTTCACAGTAAATGCTACAGATCAATTAGAGGCCTGTGACCATGCTTCTGCTCCCTGTCACATAGCTAGCCTGCTAACTTCAGTCAGCCTTGACTGTCTGGGTCTGGCTGCTTTTCTTCAATAATGCTCTGGACCAATTTGACTATTCTTAGCTTATGTTTCCTTAATTATGAAAATGTATACCTTTTAAGTGGCTTCAAGGACTTTGGTTGGAGTGAAGTAACCCAGTCAAAGGTATTTTTTAATTGTGCTTGTTCTGCTTTAGCCCCCTCCCCTCATTCCCAAGATGTTACCATGTTATGACAAACAATTCCTTTTAAACAAATGTATTTAGAGTTATTTTTCCTAACCATATATGACTTAATCCAGTCCATGTAATCAATCATGTAGTGCTTATGCTTCCTTCTTGTAAACTGTATTTAAACTCAACACAAAACTCCTTCAGTGCTGATGATTAGGAACTGAGATTTCTCTATGAAAAGAATCTTCCATTTAGTTTGATACTGGTTTTTCTGTAACACTTTGAAACTGGGGTCAACAAATTATGAGTTTTGGGATACACCTGGCTTACTACCTTATTTTGCATGGCTCTTTGAGCTCTGTGTCATAGTTAAATTTTTAAATGATTAAAAAATGAGAAGTTATATTTCATGACCACTAAAATTACATAAAATTTCAATAAAATGTTGAGTTTCATTCACAGAAATTATATTACCCATACCCATGTATTTTCACACATAACACTGAATCAAGCCTTCTAATATTATGAAGTCATATTTTTCATAGCAGAAATGAAAGATTGAAGTGTATCTGAAGAGTGACACATGTTATGTGTGCAAGTTCTGAGAAGTAGAGATGAGTATGAACTGGGGGAAGAACTGTAGGAGGCAAACAAGACATTGCAGGTAGGAGATCAACCATCCTGAATTCTTTAGGGACATGCACTGCTGGGACAGTAAAGTTAGATAAGTAGCTCCTCAGTGAGGTGCTTTGGGTATTGAGCTCCTTAGGGATGAAGAGACAACAGGGAGCAGGCCTGTGACCAAGTCACTCCACAGCCCGGCCTTATAGGAAGCAACATCTGAGCCTTCTTTCAAGGTGACCCTTTCTGACCAAGAGCCTCCTACTTCAGGAAATTTGTCTACCCCTGCTGAGAACTGATCTTCTACCTTCAACATTCTGAAGGTGCTGAGCATCATTCTCAGTGAAGCCAGTCACCTAGGTGATGATTTGGACATAAGGACAGGTATTCTGCCTAAATTTCATTCAGGAGAAACCTACCTTCTCACTGATATTCATACAGCTCTCCTTCTCTCATCCTACTTCCACAAGGATAGAAGCCATTTTATTCTGAGCAGAATGATGGTGCCCCTTCTCTGACATAATGACTCATAAAATACCCTGAGTTTCCTGGAATATTTGATGACAGTGCTTGGAAAACTGTTTTGCTCTGCCATTAGTTGCTAGGGATGATGAAACAAAAGCCCACAGATCATGTGATTTAACAACAGAATTTTTCCTCCCACAGTTGCAGAGTCTAGAAGTTTGAAGATCAGTATGCTAGCAGGGTTGGTTTCTCTTTTTTCGCTTATAGCTGGTCATAGTCTCCCTGTGTCTTCAAAGTGTGTGTGTGTGTGTGTGTGTGTGTGTGTGTGTGTGTGTGTGAGTACGTGTGTGTTTGTTCTGATATCTTTTTATAAAGATATCAGATAAAGCTTCACCCTACTGAACATATTCTAACAAGTAATTTTTGAATAAATTCTCTAACTATCATAGTATGTTTAGGAAATTATGGGTAAAGATTTCAACATATGAATTTTAGGGGGTATAGAAATCAGCTCTTAGCAATCAGCTCCTTGATTTACGTCAGTTTTTTTGATCTACTATTGACAAGAAAGCTTTTTCTCAGTGCTGGTTGGTGATGTGAGGACTCTGGGTAAAGAGGTGGAGACACAGAGGTCCCACCTTCTGTTTTGCTTTCTAAAACTCCCAAATAGTTCATTCATGAACAACAGAGATACTGCAGTTAATAATAGTTAATAATAACAATATTATCACTTCATTACAGAATTAAAAGCTTAGTCTTTCTCCTGTTGTTTTGGGTCTTTTAAAATAAAGTAATAAGTATACATAATTTATAAACTATATTTTCCTGCATTCTTCTTCTTTCCTTCTCCAAAATATGGCACCATGAATGTAATGGGGTTTCACATGCATAGCTCTATATTACACATATAGTAACATTTATGTGCCTAGCTTTCTATTGGATCTCTCTCTCTTGCTCTCTCTCTAATCTACCATCCTCATCTATATTACTGTCATCTATATATCTATATATCCTCTGTCTATTTGCCATCATCTACCTATGTGTTAAAAGGCATACTTATCATTTAGGAACAATAAATTGTATTGTGACAGGGCAGTAAGATGTTCTAATAGTAAAAATTAAGAAGGACTAAATATGCCAAAGAAAATTTTTAAAATTACCAAACAGCATCACTTATAAATGGCATTATTCTGTAAGATTCTATTTATATAAAGCTTACTAAATACAACATTATAAAGTATATTAGCTTTTAACTGGTGACTGTTGAATGCTGACAGACACGGTTTTACACTCCATCATGTCTGAATAATCTGTAATAAAACACATTATCTGGGTAAGTTAAAACATTTTTAATTTTCTCCAAGAACACTATTTACATAACCATTTTTCCTAGTTTAGGTAGAGTTTTGTGATTCTTATGTCTAATGCATTTACCATTTAATTCATTTTCATTGTTATACATTATACGGCCATGCCAAATGAATGTTGGTATCATTGATGTCTCTTTCCATACTTTTTTACAAACCAATATTCCCAGTGGTAGGTTCAGCACACAAACTTTTTCCTGAAGTGTGCATTTATTATTCTGGAGATTTTCTGTCTTTCTTTCCTAACCTGCCCCAGGATTCTACTTCTTCTAAGGGGTGAACAGCACCAGTTGCTGTTTGTCACATATATAATAGGAAAGATCAATACGAGGGTTCTGATTACCCAGCACTGAGCTGATGCTTTGCTGTACTCATTTCTCACCAAGTAAAACATTCACATGCAGTTTCCTCCTTTCTGATGCATAATTACACAAGCAAAAACTGTATATTTGAGATACACAATAAGATGGGAATTACAAACTCAGAAATGATTATCAAATGACAGCAAGAACACATTCATCAGGCAGTTTCATTAAGCAAATGATGACACCCTGGCTTCTTATCTAGTTGAAGATTTTTCTGATTCACAAAGCAAATGCTAGATCCTGGATTAAATTCAGAGTATAATATGACACTAAATGACCACTAACACCATAGTGCTTCTGTCTTCCCCAAGAGCGAAAAAACAGTGCTCTCCAGGGATCCTCCTGTTAGGAAGCCTGATTATCTAAATCTGTATCATCTTGTACATCTCTGTCATTAGAAGAATAACAAATTGTTTTCTATTTCAGTCTGTTTGCATAGGAGGCTTTGCATGTGCTTGTTTCCCTCATGTGGCTGGTATTTGTTTATTTTATGTAATGATGTTCTACCTTTCTCACTAGGGAAAGAAGTTCCCTTAGGATGAGACAGAATGTGTTATTAATGTGGTTACTGACTTCTAGAATTTTTTGCTAAAGCAGATTTCTTGCATGTCCTGGGAGACTCTTATGGGTTTAAAGTTAAAAGAAACATTTTCTAATTACAATTTAAGTCCACCTGGATGAATCTCTCCCCCATCTACGCTTAATTGTAGAAGTGGTGGAAGTGAGCATACCTAGAAAGCAATGGAAACAGCAACATCAAAAAAACTTTGTCCATGATTATAAGTACATTGGAAAATGTGAAAACCTATATGGTCATTTAGCAATGTTGATTTTATGCCCTGCACAAACATTAGCAGAAATTGGCCACAAGAATCAATTCAGCAGCCAGACAATCGGAGTTCTGTTGCAGTCTTGGCCAATATGAACAGTGTACTTTATATCCATTACATGTCCTCTTGGCCTTTGTGTCCATTGGGCTGATAGCATCAACTACCTTGACTGTAATTTGATGATCTGATGATCTGAGGCATGTCAACATGCCTCCAAGACCATGGTATTAGGAGAAACATCTGATAAATTCATTCTCATCCTTATTTTTATTGAAGGCATGGACTCTTATGGAAATTGCATGTCTTATTTCTTTCAGTCTTGGCATTTACCACAATTTGTGAAAAAGTGATGCTTTCCAACAAAAAATGTGGAAGTTAGGGGAAGAAAAGAGAGAAGAGGAATGGAAGGAATCAGTGACAAAACTATCTGAATAGTCTTTTGGGCCCATAGTATACATTAGAAGGTCATTTTTCTTTTTGAAAAATCTTGGTTCTCAATCTTTATATGTACAAAGTTCACTGGAAGCATTGGTCTTTATTCCCATATCTTGTCATCTATAACAATATGAAGAATTTTCCTTTCTAAAAAATCACTATGTCGTACTGCTGCTTCTTGTCTAGAAATAAGATGTTTTATTTTATTTTCACATGATCTTTTCCATGAGATTAACTAGCAACATGAAACCCACCAACTGAACAGGTATTTTAGAATTCCATCTTTTGGGGCTGACAGATGACCCAGAACTGAAGCCCCTCATCTTTAGCCTGTTCCTGTCCATGTACCTGGTCACCATCCTGGGAAACCTGCTTATCATCCTGGCTGTGACCTGTGACACCCACCTGCACACCCCCATGTACTTCTTCCTCACCAACTTGTCCCTCACTGACATCTGTACAAGTACAATCACAATCCCAAAGATGCTGACAAATATCCAGGCACAGGATCAGAGTATCACTTACACAGGCTGCCTCTCTCAGGCCTCCTTTGCTTTGCTTTTTAGTGGTTTGGAAAATTGTCTCCTTGCAGTGATGGCCTATGACCACTACATGGTCATTTGTCATCCTCTGAGGTACATGGTCATCATGAATCCCTGCCTCTGTGTCCTGCTGGTTCTATTCTCCCTGCTCATTAGCACCATGCATACCCTGCTCCACAGTCTGATGGCATTGCAGCTGGTCTTCTGTACAAACCTGGAAATCCCTCACTTCTTCTGTGAACTTGCTGAGGTCATCAAGCCTGCCTACTCTGATACTTTCATCAATAACCTTCTGGTATATTTAGTGGGTATCATATTTTTTGGTGTACCTCTGTTTGGGATTATTTTATCTTATATCCAAATTGTCTCCTCTGTCTTGAGGATCACATCAGTGGGAGGAAGGTATAAAGCTTTTTCTACCTGTGCGTCTCACCTCTCAGTGGTGTCCTTGTCCTATAGGACAGGTTTTGGAATCTATATGAGTTCTGCAGTTACTGATTCTTCCATTAAGAATGTTCTGGCTTCAATTATGTACATTGTGATCCCTCCAATGATGAACCCACTTATCTACAGTTTGAAGAACAAAGAAATGAAGGAGGCCTTGACATATCTCATTGTTGGAATACCTTTTGGGTGATTGCGTCATTGACTCTGAGTTTTGGCTTCTAGAATAAGTTCAAATTACAATAATATTGAGGAGCCAAAGTGGTTGACTCTAAGATATTTGTGTACATTTCAACTCGACCTTCAAATCTGATTTTGGTGTTTTTCCATGTGTGGGATGTTTGACAAATAGTCTCAATCTCTAACTTGTTGCTTGGACCTCATGGAAGTAGGACCTAACTTAGGCATTAAGTCTTAGCAATTCTGTATGGATGAGTCTTAGAGTGAATATTGGGATAGGTGGACAGAGTAGAGAAAATTTTAAAGCAAGACTGTGTTAATATCTGGGAACTAATTTCCTTGTATACTATGGTTAGGGCTACATATACACCACTATGTACACCTACCATGAGGCAAATGTAGTAATTCCATACTCCATTAAGGAATTATTGTGATGTCACAGAACAACAGTATCCTATGATGGTCATATTACCATGTACCCTACCCAGTTCCATTATTTATAAAATTATCACAAGTATAATACCTCAGAGGTTTGAGATAGTCTTGTGATATTTGAGATTTTAAATTTCATCACTGAAAATGCCTTCATTTTTCATAGAAAAGAAACCCTAAGAAGGATAAACGACACATTTCTAGGTAAATGGATGCAACTTGAGATCGTACTCTTAAGCAAAATAAATTGGTTGCATATGTGTGAATATCACATTGATTCTCTGGTGTGAGAGACTGAAAGTGTAAATAAAGACCAAAGTGTATTGTGAAATAGGAAGAAATGGTTCTAAAGAAAGGGGAGCTAGAGAGGGGAATGGAGAAAGGAAGGATGGGAAGAGAAAAAAATGGTAAAAGAAGGATAAAAATGGAAACAGTTTTGTAAATATGGAGAAAAAAAGGGTATGGAGAGAGGGGAGGAGATTGGGAAAAAAAGAGGAATGAAGATATATCATATACAGGAACAAGTTTTCTGTGATGAATATGATCATTATATATATCTAAATTATACCTGTAAATGTAATAAAAAGTAAAATAAAATAAAATTCCCAACTGTGGCTGAGAGGGGCTATACAATTCTATATTTCCATGAACAGTGCATGAGTGATCCAGTTTCTTGGCATCCTAACCACATTTGATGTCATTATATTTTAGTTATCTAAAAGTGAGAGTTCATTATGTTTTTAATTTATACATATTTTTATTTTTTAATTAAAATACAGAATTAAACCAAAAGCAAATAAAGAAAATAATAAAGATCAGAAAAAGCAATCCCTTATCAAATTACCAACATCATTTTTCATATAGATTAACCTTTTGATTCTTACATTTATGTAAAATAAAAAAGATTCAGAATAGTCTAAACAACTTTGATAGAGGAACAAAATTAGAGCTCTAGTTTCTGTTTTAATATTAAGATATTCAATCAATTCTGATTTTGGCTTAGTACATGTTGAAAGATACTTGTCCTGTTTTAATCTTCAGCATGAGTAGAGTCAGTTTTTCAAACACCAATTATTAAAGAGACTACCTCTCTTCCAATGAATGTGTTTGGAACTTTTGTCAAAGTAATGTAGCTTAGTGTGTCTACATTTATTTTTGTATATTTTAATCTATTCCATTGATCTTCAGGTCTATTTTTTGCTAGTACTACATTGTTTTTATCACAGTAGCTTTATAGTATAATTTCAATCAAGGTTTGTAGTGCCCCCTGTATTGTCTTTGTTGCCCAGGATCACCTTTGCTATTCTAGGTGTCTTCTGATTCCAGGTGAATTTTTCTGATTCCAGGTGGATTATTTTCTCTGTTTATGTAAGATATGCTATTGGAATTTTGATTGGAATTCCACTGAATCTGTATAACAGTTTTGGAAGGATGGCCATTTTCACTATATTCATTATTCCTAACCAAGAGCATGGGATATCTCTCCATTTTCTAATATGCTCTTCAATCTCTTTTTCCACAGTACTGCAGTTTTCAATGTAGAAGTCTTTTACATCATTCATTAGATTGATTCATAGGTATTTCATTTTTTGAGTGCTATTGTAAAAGGTAAGGTTTCCCTGATTTCTCTCTCAGTGAGTTTGTTATTCATGTGGAATAAGGCTATTGATTTTTGTATGTTGACTTTGTATCTAGATACACTGCTGAATTTGTTTATTACCTCTAGTAGTCTTTTAATGGAGTTTTTGGGGTCATGTCATCTGCAAATAATGATAATTTAACTTCTTTCTTTCCTATCTTTACTATTTTTATTTCTTTTTCTTCTCTAATTGCTCTGGCTAAAGTTTCCAGGACTATGTTGAGTGGAAGTGAAGACAGTGGACATCCTTGTCTTGTTACTTATTTGAAAATGAAAGCTTTCAATTATTGTCCATTTAGTGTGATGTTGGCTATTGGTTTGTCATAGATGGCTTTTATCAGATTTTGTCAAAAAGCTTTTTCTGCATCTACTGAGATTATCATAAGATTTTTGTCCCTGTCTCTGTTAATATGATGTATTACATTTATGGATTTTTGTATATTGTACCATCCCTGTGTCTCTGGGATGAATCCCACTTGATCATGGTGTACAATCTTCTTGATAACTAGCTACTATCTGTTTGACAGTATATTACTGAGGATTTTTACATCAATATTCATTAGGGATAATTGGCCTGTAATTATTTTCTTAGTTGGGTCCTTCTCTGGCTTCGGAATCAGAGTATTGCTTGCTTCCAGGAATGAATTTGGGAGTATTGCTTTCCTTTCTATTTAATTGAAGAGTTTGAGAAATAGTGGTGCTAGGTCTTCACTAAATTTCTTGTGGAATTCATCAGTGAATCCATTAGGTTCTTGGATTTTCTTTGTTGATAGGCTTTTAATTACATCTTTAATTTCATTTACTGGTATTGGGTTATTTAGGATTTTTATATCTTTTTGATTCTGATTTGGTAATTCATATGTATCTAGGAATCTGTCCATTTCTTCTGTATTTTCCACCTTGTTAGAATACAATTTTTTTGTTTTTTATTTTTTGGTACCTGGGATTGAACTCATGACCTTGCACTTGCCAGGCAGGCACTTATGCTACTGACCTAAGTCCCTGGCCCTAGAATACAAACATGAAAAGCAAGTACAGATGATTTTCTGGATTTCCACAGAGTCTGTTGTAATTTCACCTGTTTTCATTCCTGATTGCATAGATTTGAGTCTTTCCTTTTTTTGATAAGGTTGGCCAATAATTTGTCAATTTTATTTAATCTTTCAAAGAACCAACTCTTTAATTCACTGATTCTTTGTATTGTTTGTTTAGTCTCCAGTGTGTTAATTTCTGCTCTGATCCTTATAATTTTCTACCTTGTGTGAGCTCTTGGTTTAGCCTGTACTTTTTTTCTGGAAGTTTAAGGTTCAACATTAAGTTGCTTATATATGCTTGCTTTGCTTTCCTGATATGGGTATTTACTGCTATAAATTTCCCTCTTAAGACTGCTTTCATTGTGTCCCACAAGTTCCAGTATGTTGTATTGTCATTATCATTGAACTGTAAAAAACTGTATAATTTCATCTGTGACCCACTGGTTATTCAATAGGGTGCTATTTAATTTCCAGGTGTTGATGAAGTTTCTGTGGTTACCTGTGGCATAGATTTCCAATTTCATTGCACTGCAGTCTGATAGTATGTATAGGATAATTTCAGTTCCTTTACATTTACTTTAGCATGTTCTGTGAGCCAGAATATGGTCTATTTTGGAGAATATCCCACATGCAGCTGAGAACAATGTGTATTTTGGTGTTGTGGGGTGGAACATGCTGTAGACATCTACTAAATCCATTTGCTCAAAAGTTTTATTTAGTTCCAATATTTCATTATTGATTTTTTTTGTCTAGTTGACTTGTCTTTTTGACAGCAGGGTATTGAGGTCTCCAAATACAATTGTGATGAAGCTTATTTGGTTTTTCTTTTTTTTTAAATGTAGAAATGTGTTTATTCACAATCCTTGAGACGTTACCGTTCCATCAAAAAATTCTTTATGAACAACAACAACAAAATTACAATAGTAGCTTATGCCAACCAAAAATATACATCTGATGTGTATAAACCTTAGAAAGCATTAACCCAAGCAATGTGAAGAAAGTACCTTTAAATATTTCCAGGGACACAGCTATAACAAGATATATAAATAACAGCATTACTGTATTTATATATTAAAGTGTCATATTTATTTCTATGAGATTTTTAAAAGGACAAAATAAAAATACAGTTGTCATTGCCTAGCACTTCAAATATTGAAAGGGCCATGTGATTTTTTAATATAGAAGAAACTTTAAATTACTATTTATTTCTGGATCTTCCTGTATTTTTGAGAACATGCACTGTCACTGTTGCAAAAGAAGGAACAGAAAAATAGTATAAGGAAAAAAATTTTTTCTTATTGAAATCATACTCAAATCCTCAAGAAAATCAAAGAAAGCAGTTAGGGGTGTTTTACATCCTCAGCTTTTACACTGATGCTTAATTTTAGGGCAGAGAGGTGAATTGTCCATCACAAAATGCAGTTATACATAGTGATATGCTTACTTCCATTGCAGCAAAACACCTTGTACTGCAAGGCAAAGGGAAGTATAACAAATCAGTAGGACCTTTCACACCAGAAAGGATTTTATTTAGTTTAAATACCTGTATTACCTTTTTATGATTTCCTTTCTTAAATCATTTGGAGAATAACATTCTGTGTAAAATCTTTCTAAGATAACTCATTGGAAATACAGAAGTAAAAAATAATGATGCTTAAAAACTTAATACAGCAATTTAAAAGCAGTATAGTTGAGTGTAAGAGAAGTATAGATCCTAAATACATTTTCTAAATTAGTATTCTTAATTATCAACTTAAAATGTTCAAATCAGATGCTTGTTTTTGTATTTTGTTCTGACTGAATCAACATCATTGTACTAGGACATATAGTAAATGTAGAAACTGACCCTTTAGCATTTCTTAGGTCTTCCTATTAGGTAATGGAATTCTGAGCAGTCCTAGAATCAGCACTGCTAGAAAAGGGAACCATCCTAAATCTGAGCCTGACTGCCCCTATCAGCCCTCCTCACATCTGATGAGAATTCCTAAAAAATACTATAACATTTTTACCAGAGATAAAGAGATAGGCATGGAAAAGCATTCCAAGTAAAATTAATAAAGATTTTTAAAATGTGAAAACCTACAAGAGTGAACAGGAATGCTATAAGAGTTATTAGAGATGTAACTGATGACCCCAGGGCGGGGAAACCAGAAGCAAGAGCGTCTCCTGAGATCCGCGCCATGCTGGAACTTAGGGGGCCGAGCCAACCAGTAAGCAGCCTGCTGCCTACCGGGGCACGGGCTTAGAACCAAACACACCACATCCCCCCCCCCCCCGTTAACAATTGGGATCCAGGGATCTGGGTATCTCTTAGCAGGTGACCATATTTGGTACAGCAAGTAGGGGGAGTTTCCTTCTACTATCTCTGAAGGCAGATATTTTTATCGCCGTTTTGCTTTGTCCTGATTAACGGTGTTGCTCTATTCAATACTCTGTGTTGATGTGTTCTATAATGTGTATTTCTTTGATTTTGCTGTACCTAGTAGAAGAACAACTATTGTGAAGACAACGAGGTATTACAATGTTGCCTGTTACTGTTGTCCTGGTGACCTGCTGTGATGTTCTGTGCCAATTTCACTATACTGTCTCAATTGGCTTTATTCCATCCTTTTTTTCTGTTTGCAGCCTCACTGTGTGTTCACTTTGTATGCCTTAATTTTGTAACATGAACAGCTATTTCTGGGAGGACAGTATGTGGTTTGTCAACTAGTGATTTCTTTATGTTTTTTTTTTTGAGGTTCTGTATTGTTTCTACCCTTTTTTCTGTATTGCTTTTTGTTTCTCTTTAAATAAAATTAAAAAATATAACCTAAAAAAAAAAGAAATGTAACTGATAACATGACAGACTCATTAAATTGGTCTTAAAATGCAGAAGGCAGATGATAAAATTGCACTTAATTCTGAAGCAATTCAGGTCTGTCTGACCACTCTTACAGCTTCCTAATTGAATAAGCATTTCCAGGGAGGCTCCTCACTGCCCCTTAAAAACCACAGGTCCATTCTGGTTGGGTTTTAACATTTGGTCAAAACTAAAGAACAGGATCAAACAATTTTGCATTATCGAATCTGCTGATCTGTGTCTGAGTGTTTGATGCCAGAATCAGACAGTTCCAATACGGGATTTACAAACCCAGAGTACTCAGAATTGCCCTAATGAAATCCTTCTCCCACTCCAGCCCGTTGTAGTCGTCCGAGGCAGAAGGGGGTTACTTCTGACCTTCTTGCCACCGTACTTCAGCACTGCCCGCGCAGGATGTCTTCCTCCATCTTGGAGCGCTCTCATTGGAAGCATCCTGTTCATCCCTTCTTCATCTTCCCACTCCAAGTCTAAGGACGTGTTGTCGTCATTTCCACTGGTGGATTTTGTTTTAGTCGGTAAGTCACAGCTGCTTTCTGTATTTGGTGTCAACACTGTGGCATCTCAGCAGAGTCTACTACTTGGAAAAACTTCATACTGTGACTTTATATTTCTCATACAAGATTCAAAGTCATCTTCTGGTGCTGAACTTTGATGGTCGCCACTGCTAGAGGGATGATACTGTTGCACAACTCTCTGTCTTTCTTGCTCTGCGAGCTTTGCTTTAGCTGCTTGGCTGCCCTGGCTACTTCACGCTGCACAGCGTTTAAAGCTTCTTCTTCTACTCTTAACTTCTCCTCTTGTAAGGCTAACACTTTCTGGATATTCTTATCAAGATCTTTCTGCTTTTCAGCAATACAATCATAATGCCTCTCGTAGTAATTTCGTAGTAATTCTCTTAGTAATTTCTCGTCAGTAATTTCTTCCTCAGTAAGAGGCCTGTGACTACTTCCTGGGCTCTCCCCTTCATCACTTTCTACTAGATTTTCAAACTCCATAGTCAAGTGCTCACCCCTGGAAAATGTTCTAAAGTACTTGGATCCTCTGCCGCCCGCGCACTGCGACCGCCCGGCTTCCTTGCGGAGCAGCCCGCAGCACTGTGTCCAGCAGCAGTTCTCCATCGCATACCACCCGCCGCCGCCGCAGCTCGAAGCCCACGCGCAGTAGTCCCCGCAGCCGCATGGACTGCGGGCGCCGGCTGAGCGTGGCGGGAGAGCTGGCACCGCAGGCGCGCTCCGAACAAAGGTGACGCTACTCCAGCGGCCACCGGCTGCCACCGCACAAAGGACATGCACCGGGATGCGGGGCTGGGGCTCCGTAATGGTCCGCATGGCCCTCCTGTGCCAGCCCCTGGTCCAACGGCCTCCAGCAGCCACACCTGGCCCGCCCCGCGAGTCCTCCGCTTATTTGATTTTTCATGTCCATTAATAATTGTTTTATATAACTGGGTGCACTAATGTTTGTTGCATATATATTTATGATTGTTATCTCTTCCTCTTGGATTGTTCCCTTTGTAAGGATGTAGTATGACCTTCTTTATGTCTCTTAAGGAGTCTTGGCTTGAAATTTGCTTTATCTGCAAATAGAATATCAACCTTTGCTTTTTTCTGAATTCCTGTTGCATGGGATATTATTTTCCATCCTTTAACTTTCAGTCTATAAGTTTCTTTTTGGATTAAATGTGTTCCTTATATATCTCATATATTGCTGGATCTTGCATCTTGATCCATCCTGCTAGTCTGTGTCTTTTGACTGGTGAATTGAGACCATTAACATTAATAATTAAAACTGATATGTATTGATTTATCATTGTCATGGTATTTTCCTATTATTGGCTCCCCCTATCTTTTTTTCTTTTCTCCTTTCTTCTAGTTGTTTGCCTTTCCTGGTGGATTTCTTCTATTGGGGCTTATGGAGTTGTAGTACTTATTATCTCTTTCTAGAATGTCATTCAGAACATTTTGGGGTGCTGGTTTGGTGGTTATAAATTTCCTCCAGTATTCTTTGTCATAGAAGTATCTTATTTCTCCCTTAATTTTGAAAGATAGTTTTGTGAGATCCATCAATCTGGGTTGAAAGTTGTTTTCCTTTAGAACTTGGAGTACTTCACTCCAAGCTCTCCTTGACTTGAAAGTTTGTGCTAAGAAGTCAGTGTAATTCTGATAGGCTTGCCTTTATAAGTGATTTGTTTCTTTTCACCAACAGCTTTTAAAATTCTATTCTTGTGTTGGATTTCTGGAATCTTGACTATAATATGCCTGGATGTAGATTTTTTTGATCATTGCTAATTGGAGTTCTATATGCTCACTTATTTGTATGTCAAATTCTTTTTCTCTATCAGGAAAGTTTTCTGTCATGATGTCTGTGAAGATGTTTTTAATGTTATTTGTGGTATCTCCTGCTTGTTCAATAACTCTGATTCATCTTAAGTTATTCTTCTTTGTCTCATCTAGCAGTTGTTGGGTTGATTTCTCATGTTCCTTTGCTAGTTTTGAGAAATATTTCTTTCCTGGTCACTAACTGAAATCCTGTCTTCAATATCTGAGATCCTGCCCTCTAATCTGTTTGAATACTTTCAATGGAGTTTTTATTCTCCTGGATATCTTCTTGAATCTGCTTTATGGATTCCATTTGTTTCCCATTTTGTGCTTCCATAATTTGCATAAGCTCATCTATTGTTTTTGTCTGTGTCTACTCCAACATCAGTAAGCATGGTATATATTTTAATAATCTCTGTGGTTATTTGAGAGATTATTTCTGATTTCATTTTTTCCCAAAGCCTCATTCAGTTGCTTCATTATCACTTCAGAGAGCCCTGCTTGGGGTCTTTTGGGTTTTTCAGCCTCATTGACCCCTGGGTTTGCCTTTGGAGAACTGGGTGTCTGAGATTGTGTCTTGTTTAAGTGTGCTTTCCTATCTTTTCAACGAAATGCAAAACAATTATATACAATATATAGGACTGTAATATATCAATTCTGTCCTCAAGGTTTAAGATTCAAAATGGAGGCCTTCACCCCCAGGAAGTCTCCCAGAGAGCAGCATCTCGGGCTGTCTCTTTGGGACCCGAAACTCTCGGACCCGTAGAGTGGCCTGGGCTTTTGGATCGAGAGTCTGCGTGGACCTGCATCTCGGCGTGACTCTATGGGACTGGTAGGCCCGCCCTTCATCCGCAAGGAACTGCCTGGAGATCGGCATCTGGGCCGGGTCTGTTTTGGCCCATAGCCCCACCCTTCACCCCCAGGAAGTCTCCCAGAAAGCAGCATCTCGGCCTGTCTCTTTGGGACCCGAAACTCTCGGACCCATAGAGTGGCCTGCGCTGCTTGGATCGAAAGTCTGGGCAGACCTACATCTCAGCACGACTGTTTGGGACTGGTAGGCCTGCCCTTCATCCGCAGGGAACTTCCTGGAGACCAGCATCTGGGCCAGGTCTGTTTGGGCCCATAGCCCTGCC
>PVJX010036286.1:0-17675 GCA_004027295.1 Dolichotis patagonum
TAAGACCATCTCCGCCCTCCTGAGTCATTGCCTGCTGAGTCACAGGGCTCCGTCTTCCACAGACTTTCAATCTCTCTAGCCCCGATTGTCACTGTGTACACCCAATAAATAGTGGCGGACTTGGAGGTTCGGGCACTTGGTCCTTGTCGGGAGACAAGGACTCCCCAGTCACTCATCCTGTGTTACTAACGGTGTCTCTGTTTCTTATTTTACCCTCTCGCTGTACCCTTAACACAGACCTTCGGGGCTCTTGGCCGGGTCCCTGATTCACATTTTATATTAATACTAATGAAATAATCTTTCCATTTCCTCTAACATGTCAAAACCAAACACAGATTTGCTCACAATCTATATTCCCTTTGGCTTTGATCTGATCATGACTTAATGTTTTACTTGGTTTTAACTCATTAATCCTTCTGGTGTTTATTTCGGTGACTCATCTCATGCTGCCATTAACTTCCTCCTTTCCCCTTTTCAAATTTTTCCCCTTCTAGATGGCCACCTCAACCAAAGGTACTAAACGTTTCTGATAAGCTTCTTTGCACTGGAAACTTACTTATATATGTGTCACACCTATGCACAGGATACAGTGCTACCTCAGTTCGCGAACTTAATTCTTTCCACAAATTCTGTTCACAAACCAAATTGGATGAGAACTGAATCAAGTTCCATGATTAGGTTCAAGGGTGATATGGAGAAATTTGATTTAGTTCTTATACAATTCAGTTTGTGACCAGAATTGTGGAAAGAATTAAGTTCCTGAACCTAGGACTGTTCTATTGTCTTTAGTACAATGTATCTGAGACTCTGTTTCTGTCATTAGCTTATAATTCTATTTATTTCCTTTAAATTACATTAAGTAACTTTGCATTGCAATAGGCTTCAATATCTATCTAGGGTCAGAGTTCCTCAGTCATCTTTGATACTCTCTGCTACTTGTTTCCCCTCTTCTGTCAGCTTTAAAAATAAACCTTAACTTTTTAAATGTTATACACTCATTTCAGAAGATTTAAGAAGGAAAAAGATGAATAGAGTTAAAAATAGAGTCTTGAGTCACATTTAGCCAAAATATATTATTCTACCTAGCACCTTCATATGCTTAGGGGTCGGCAGTCCTGGGTCTGAAGATAAGGGTCTCCAGACAAGGGTCAGCCACGATGCCCTCTATGCACCTAGCCTCAGCGTTGTTCTGCATATTTGTCCTTTGGTGGAGCAGAAGCTTGTTTTATTCAGCATCATGGCAAATGTTTATGCGCCCAGGGAACTTTCCCGAAGCACAGCGATATATTTCCTTTTTTCTGTTTGGTAGAGTTTCTATTTGGAATGAAGTCTCTGCATCTTAAACCTTTTAAATTTTTGTTTCTGAATTTTTGCTGATTTATTCTGATTTATTTTCTTACACCTACACAAACTTAGCTTCTCCTTTTCACCTCCAGAGTGGTCATCTATGTTCTTGTTGTTCAAGAGTCCATACATGTGCGGGAACTGTGTGTTTCTGGTGGAATTCTGTGAGCAGGATAGGCAAAGGGTAGGTACAGGCCCTTTCCCACAGCTCTTTAAAGGACAACATGGCTTTTATTGCATTTTGAAGCTAAGTACTTTGGCTTGAATTTCATTTCTTAATTATTTTGTGTTTCAAATTAAAGTTTTAATAAGTTTAATTTATTTCAAAAGGTCATCTGTGATTACAGTATAATAAACAGAAATGTGGGGAAATCCAGGGTAAAAAATTGCCAAATAGCTCATCACAGCCAAATATTCACTTTTAAGACCTTAAGTGCCTCAATTTAAAAAAGTAACTGAAGAAATGTGGCTTTGAAAATATTACCCAGTACAATTTCTTTACAAGTGGATTCACGATGCATTGTGATTTAAACAGTCATCTAACTATATTTTCATTCATTACAAAATAAACAAACCCCACAGATAGCTTCCCTGTCCTTCAACAAAGTGAATTCTTTCAAATGGGTGTAATTAGGATAGTTTATGGCTAAAATCATTAACCTTTCTGTTCTCTGCCTTGTTAGTAAATAAAGATACTTAAATGTGATTACAAATGTATGTATTAGATTACAAAAAGGCAAAAATTATTTTGCTAATGTTTTATTCATCATTTTAGTGATAATGTTTATTATGATTGTCTCAATCACAATAGCAAAATAATGGTGAAAATATAAGATAAACAACCAAATGTGGAAAGATTGCCCGTATTTTATCTTTCGAATGATTATCATAAGATTTTGGGTAATCTAATTTAGATTATTTTTCTCCACTTTTTGCGTCAATTTTTAGCAGAGTTCTAGAGGTACAAGGAAGTTGTAAAGCCAGCACAGAGGGTTGTCAGGAACCCTTCCGTCTGCTCCCCGTGATGTTAAATTCTTCTGTGACCCTGGGACCAGGTCCCAAGGAAGAAACCTACCCTGAGGCTCTATGACCAAGTCGACCCAGAACTCTAGACTTGCGGGTGTTTCAGGGTCCCTCCAGGAGACCGCGTGCATTTGATTAAAAAGGGTTAAGCACAAGCATTATTTTTTTGAGTCTCCTTTCCTGAAACCTGTAGTCCAACTCTTTGGCAAGAAAAAGATGCACAGGTTTCTAACACAGAGCTGTTCTCTGATTGCTTTCTGGTTTGGCTCTGACGCACAAGGCTGGATCCTGAGTGCCGAAAGCTTGCAAAGCAGAACTTGATCACTAACCTGGCACAGCCAGTCGCCACTGAGCCTCTGACCCAAGGAGGTCGCCCTGCTTCCTGGAACCGCTGGCTGCTGCCAGGCCTCTCTGACCACAGCCTTCCCCAACTGCTGTCTTTCTCCTCCCTGCCTCAGTCTGTCTCAGTAGTGACACTTTTTGTTTTCAGTGTTGCAAGAGCTGGCTTCTGCTCAATTTCAAAAAAAAAAAAAAAATTAAAATTGACAGTAATGACCTGAAAACCAAATCTTTGAACCCTGTTCTTGTTAAGCCTGAAGTTTTGGGAAACAGCAGAACCAGGAAACCAATCAGTCCACACAGCCCGCTGTGACACTGTGTCCACAAATTCCTTCTGAGCAGTGAACTGGAGAGAGAGGTAGAGAAATTAGGGAGTGACTAAATTACAACCCTCAAATGTGCTAACCTGTCGAAAAAGTGGAAAAGTGAGTATCTGCAGTGTGGAGAATGAGGAAAGGGAAAGAGGCTATATTTATGTTTTACATTGAGGGGCCAGGAGGAATCTTCCTGCCTTCTGGAAAGATCAGTATTTTTTCATACTTCCAGCTTTTTTATTATTCAGGCCTGAGCAGGTGTTTTGTAACAAGTGCATAATGACATGGAGGGGTATGCTGTTCTTATGAATAATTCCGTATGAATGGATAATATTCGTTGTACTATTCACTTACTCTTTTCATAGGTCAGCTCCTGTTTAAAAGAGCTGCAGGGGACAGCTGTGCATTTGTCGTGGCAGCATTTTCATTAAAGGCCATTCTCATTTCTGAAGGGTTAGAGAAAGAGAAGAAAGAGGTCTTCCTAAAACAGGTGCAGCACTAGTCTTTGGGCAAATGGCGGAGGTAGAAAACACAGGGAAGACAGAGGCTCGCACTGCGGGCTTTCCTGCCCACAGCCCCGGGTCAGGCGTTGGGGCTGATGGTGTCATTCAACCGGCTAATCAGATTTCCTAAACAGTGCTGTCTCCATTTTAAATGAGAAAATCGAGCCACACAGACAGTCAGTTCCCTCTTGAGAGCTAATGCCAAATGGTTAGTTGGGGAACAAAAGTAACGTAAATTTTAAAGCCACCCCAAAATAACAATGAAATAAATAACTTTCTTGCAATTTTCTACAAAGCACATCTAAATTATGGCATCAAAAGTTTGTTTTCAATACCAGCGGTTCAATCTCAAGCCTCGTGCATCCCTGGCAAAAGAGCTCTTCCGCTGAGCTACTGCCTGGGCCCTGGTATCCACTGATTTTGATAACACTATGAAGTGCATATTATTATTATTTGCATTATAAATACACAGATATTTCAAAAATTAAGTATGGAACTGATGGTCATACAGCTAATCAACAGGAGAACTCAGCCTACTTACTGTAACTCTGACTCTTCTCAATCATAGAGGATGCCTATGCCTGTTTTTGAAGTAAGTCACCAGGTCTGAGAAAAGTTACTGGGTCCCGGAGAGGTTGAAAATGTTATTTTTATTACAGTGGACTAGAGGTGCATCACGTGAGAAAATAACAGGATGCCATGAGTTGTGGTGCTCACAGAAAGATGGTCACGAAGAGCTGAAGTGGGCTCGAGAATTGAATAGATTTTGGTAAGAGGGTAGAATACCACAGGTTATGAAAACTGTAAAGAAGCAATTAGAGAAAAATTTAAGAAAAGGGTTTACTTTATCATGCATAGTGGCAACGGCACATGCAGATACCTCTAGATTTTTCTTTTACTCTTCCAAATTTTTGGATTTTTTTCTAACTGGTGATCTGTTGTAGTGCTTTTGCAAGTTCAGCCTTCATCTAGCCAAATGCAATTGTGAGTTCCTCCCACCAGATGCCGTGAACTATGGGAACACAGATTCTGTCTGCTTTCGTTGTTCACCTGAGCGCAGCACTTGCTATCAACTAGTTGCTCAGTAAGTTCAATGAATGAGTTGAACGAGAGATGGGATCTAAACTCCACAAAAGTTAAGGATTCAAATCATTTGCACATGATTATTAGTGGGATTTCAAGGCTGAGGAGGAAGGAATGAGGCACGTGCGTCAGTTTCTAGCTTGCACTGCTCCGAGGCTAGTTATACATCCACTAAGAGGGCAAATAGACAAGGCAGAGGACGGGGCGTGCCTGTGGTGGGTGGTGCTGTAGACCCGGGCATGCTGGAGCTGGGCATCATTAGGGTACCCAGCCAGAAATGTCCGAGGGGAAGTTGAGGATGTAATAGCTGATAGTGCGATTTATTAATACTTCCACAGACATCAAAGCATGTGTCTAGTTTTGGCTTTAACTTCCTTGGTTTGTAGGTGGTATTGTCAAACTTCTGCTCTTCCCCGGCAAGTTATTGCTACCATTACCCTCTGTGTGTTTCTTATTGGTAGCTCCCAATAATGTGGATCTCTCCCCCGTGATCTTGCTAACCTTCTGCAGCGGTTCTGGAAGTCCCCTTCCCTAAGTGTCTTTTGTGGCTGCCTCAGTGTCCTGAATCGATTCCAAATATTGAGCTGTCATGGTCATTTTCACTCTGGGGAAGAACCGGAAGTTGCACGGTGCCAGATCCAGAGAATGGGGTGGATGAGAACACACAGCCCTGTGTTTTGGAGCCTGCCTGTCTGAAGAGGGCACTGGAGAGCAGCCTTCACCCTATTTCTGATCACACCTTGTAAAGACACACATGCTAGGGGACTTCAGGAACTGCTTCAGAAATCTGCAAGGATGGCGAGATAAACATGTTTGAAACAAGGCAGGGATGTCCAAGGGGATGTCTTTTACTGCAATAATTAAAAAAATATACATTCATTGTATAATGTGCCCACCCCACATACACACAATGACAGCAGGATGGGAAATTTGTAAATATCCTTCTGACTTCTTTGTGTGGGAGAAAGACGAGAGTCCTGGTGCTCTGGCTGGCCCTCGCAGTCTTCACAAAATGCACCATGGTGCCTTGTGGATGGCAACTAAGCAGAATTCGTTGGAAATACAGTACGTTTAAAATAGGTTCATTCTGGGCGCTCCAGATACTACATGATTTGGGCACTGGGTCCTCCCTTTCCCGTGAGGCGACCTTACTCATAAGCATTCTGCCATACTGTTTGTCGTGGGGTTTCACGGATTTTCACTGCAGGAGCATTCTCCATAGGCACCCTACCGAGGGACTATGGCACAGGCTTTGGTTCACACAGTCAGTAGAGTAATCCCCAGAGTGGATACAAATGCACTGCTGAAATTAAAACAGAGACCTCGACAGAAGTTAGACAAGTTCTGTGATTACAAACAAATTCCAGTTTTTGTTATATTTTCATCTCTAAAGGCCAAGAGAAAAAAATTAAGACTTGCGTATGCAATCAGCCTTCACTAGTTTGCACTCAACAGCCTCAGACTACTGCATGAGTCTTACTTCGTTATTCAAGTTTTAACTGTTAGAAACATTTAAACTAAATACTAATGTAGAAGTTACCCCATGCCCACTTCTTAAAGCACATACTTTGAGAAGCATGTGTTTCAAGTGTTTTTCAACTCTGAATAGAACACTTGCTATTGAAAACTCTCAAGAAAGAAAGAAAGAAAGATCTTGGCTAATACTACTTTTATTTTTCTTTTAAAAACCACAAAATAGGGGCCGGGGATTTAGTGCAGTGGCATAAGCAAATTCCCTTGGCAAGCACAAGGTGGTGAGTTCAATTCCTGGTACAAAAAAAAAAAAACCCACAAAAGAAATGATGATGCAGAATTTCAAAACGAAAGGAGAAGAAAACTAAATCTAAATTTAATGAAAACATGCAAACATAGATCACTCAGATATTTGTTAGTTTTCTTTTCTTTTCCCTACATATACAACAGATAGTGTACTTAGTTTGCTTTTGCCTGAGATATTTGTTTATTTAATACAATCATTTTTTATTCCCCTGAATATTTTTTAAATATTTCTCATGCTGTATGTAGTTTTCCTAAAGATGAAGCCTTACAAAAATCTGACATTTTATTTTTAAAAATATTGTTTCTTTCTTTCTTTCATCCAAAATACTTCACCAGAAAGGTTGATATTGATTTCCAAGTGAAAGCAAAGGGACTTAAGTTCTGGTATAATTACTTTCTATCTCTGAGGCCTTAAACAAGCTGCTTACATTTCCTAAGCCTCAGTTTCTACTGCCTAAATTGTAGGACTCTTTTGAGCACAAAAGGAGGTAAGGTATCCTAAGCGTAAGGTATCCTAAACCTAAAGTATCCTTAGCCTAAGGCCTCTAAAGCCTAAAGTATCTTAGGCCTAAGGTATCCTAGGCCTGAGATATCCTAAGTGTAAGTGTAAGGTATTCTAAGGAAGCAAGGTATCCTAAGCCTAAGGCATCCTGAGCCAGGTATTGGAAGCCTAAAGCATCCTAAATCTAAGACATCCCTAGCCTAAGGCATCTGAAGCCTAAGGTATCCTAGGCCTAAGGTATCCTAAATGTAAATTATCCTAAGCCTAAGACATCCTAAGAAAACAAGGTATGCTAAGCCTAAGGCATCCTAAACTAAGGTATCCTAAGCGTAAGGTATCCTAAGGAAGTAAGATACTCTAACACTAAGCCAGAGTTTTCTGCCAGCACTCACATCTGCTTACTAAATGTGAGCAATTAGTTTTATGTTCTGTGCTAGTAGAAGTCCTATTTTCAGTAGCAGTAAGTCCATGTTTGATGTTAGACTTTAAAAAATGATTATTTTTGGAATGATTTGGTAAGTTTAACTGTTCCATGTGTTTGGTAGATGGGAAAAAATGAATAAACCTGCTTTCTATTTAGCAATGTTTCGGAGAAAATTAAATTCACCTGTACAGATAACATGCTTGCCGTATGCAGACAGCTTATAGAGCTTTCTAAAGTACCACGATTTTCAACACATTGAAATAAACGGGCACACTTTGTAAAGGAACTTGTAGAGCAGTAGTATCTTGCAAAGTGATGTAAAAAAGTCTACTTGACTTAGCATTTCTGGGAGAATAAGTTTGCAGCTTTGTAGGAGCAGTCTCCTTCACCCCCTTATTGTTTCTACTCTAGTAATTCAAACGATGTGTTTTTGGTTTTCAGTCACTCAGGACTGCTTGCAGCTGATTGCAGACAGCGACACACCGACCATACGAAAAGGTAATGAAATCGCTCCAGGGCTTTTCCACCCTGGCTTCGGCCCATGGCACTGAGACTTGTGTGAGGTCTGAAGGTTGTACTGGAACTGTCTCTCAGATCAGCGTCCTCTTCAACTCTTCTTGATATGAGACGCAACAAAACAAAATGTGCTCAAAATGACTGGGGAATAAACATTGACACTCGCATAATAATCTAGTCAACAGAATTACCTTAGAGGAACTGCTATTTACAAGTTGTAAGTAATTAGATTACAATAAAACAAAGTTAAATTAAATGCTAAATCAAATTTAGCTTATTGAGAAATCATTTTGGCTTCAACAATGATATAAGAGCCTCTTCAGAGATCTGAATTCTTCTATGCTTTGTTGTAGAAATCACAACGGGATGAAAATGAAACTGAACATAGCCTGTGAACTGGATTTTTATGACAGTTCTCCCAGGTCAAATTAATACAGGAAATTTATCATTTTCTCATAGACATACATGTTAAGCTAGATTTGTCATTTGAAGTTTTTGTTAGCTTTAACTCTAGACAACTAAATATTTTCTGTAATAATAGCCAGAAATGTTCATGGAGAATGAAATTTTATTTATTTTTTTTTAGAGAAAAACAGTAAAAAGGGTAGAAATACAGAATTTTAAAAAAACAGTAAGAAATCACTAGTTGATTAATTACATACTGTTATCTTAGAAGTAGTTGTTCAAGTTGTAAAATCAAAGCATAAAAAGTGGACAATGACAGTAGAAACTATTCTGTTTGATGAACTAACAAAAACTTAGTAGTATGGTTATCTATCTTGCACTCTTAAACATAGATAAAGTTATATCCTTTAGAGTACTTTCTTTCTATTTCATTATTACAATATCTATTATACATTTTGGATCTTATTACTAGCACAATTTGTAATAGCTAAATCTTGGAAACAACCAAAATGCCCATCAACCACAGAGTGGATGAAAAGATGTGGTATTTTTATACAATGGAATATTACTCAGCTATAAAAAGGATGATCTTGAGGCTTTTATAGATAAATGGAGGCAACTTGAGACTATCCTCAGCAGTGAAATAAATCAGGCTCATGTTTATAAATATCACATTGTCTCTCTAGTATAAATATAATGATAAAAAACTGAGAATAAGCTTTTAATATCATTTCTAGAAAGATATCACTCAGAATATTAATTTAGAGAAATGGCCCTGGAAATAAGGGTTTTATTGTCAAATAAGTTTGGAAACATAATGTGCCATATACTTTTCTCTGAGAGTCACAAGGCACATTAACAGATTATTGAATCTGTGAGGGCTTACTCTGAAAAAAAAATTTCTTTTTTAAAATCCAGTTTTTCACAAACTCATGTGAAATTTGACCCTAGCACTCTAATCTGTACCAAAGCCTCCCTAAATTTGGGGCATTGCTGTAGTAAAACCACTTCTGTTCATGCAAAATAATCAGTGAACAAAGCTGAACAAAGGAAAGAATGGTTCGCTGCTTCACGCAGGTAGAGTTGTTCCTCTTGCCTGTGCTGGTTGAGGACATTTGACTGTCCAGGGCCTGGGGGCAGCCCAGGGTGGCTGCAGATGTGAGCTTTTGTGCTTTGATGGAGCTGGTCTTCTGATGGAGAGAATAGGGAAAAATCCTACACAAGAGCAAGTGAAATATGGGATGATGAAGTGAATGCTGTGGGGGAGTCAGGCAGTCAGAGGCAGATGGATATCTGAGCTGTGACTCGCAGTGTGGGTTCTGGCTTATCAGGAACTTAAAGGGCTAGGAGAGGGAAATCAAGCTCCCCCGGAAGGTGTGTGGATTGCCCTTCCTCGTGAGTTCCCAAACGCTGTCCTGCATCTGCCTTTTTCTGTGTAACTTTGATTACTGAGAAGCGTCAAGCAAGAGACAAACTCTAAAAACTTAGTATTGCTCTGCATTTCCCAAAATTCCATTTGCAACTTTTAAAACTATTTCCCAAGAATTAAAATAGAGCCAGAAAAATACCCCAAGGACCAAGATAAAATTAAAAAGAAAAAACTGGAGATAAAAGCTTTCTTCAGAAATGCAAATGTAGCTCTCTTAGGCCTGGGCTGAGCATGACATGTGTGACGTGTTGGGGCTGCCCTGGAGTGCTGAGGACAGCCCACAGATGCGGGGAAACTGCCCTGGGATGTGGTCCTAGAGTGCTGGAATCCCTCACATGCATGAGTGGGCCTTGCGATGCCAGAAAAACTTGTGAACCATATTCACCTGTTAGTGTGTGTGAACGTGTTAGGGAAACCAGGGCAGACGGCATGTTGTGAGGAAAGGTCATACCCAGTGGAACATTTCCACGTGTCAGAATCTATCAGTCTTTTTGTAAGTGGTGATATATTGTCGTCTTCATGCATTTCATAGAATCCCAGTCCTGAGGATGTAGAACCCCAGTCCTGAGCTGCAGTCATGGTCCCTATTCCGGAGGCTGGGAGCTCAGAGGAGGAGAACGCCTCTTCTCAGCTGATGCTCTGAATCTGTCTTTGTTATGCCCCATTCTTTTGCTCAGGTGTCACAGAGAAGGGAGGCTTCTCAGAACAGAGATGGGTAGGCAGGATCTTGGAGAGTATGCCCACACCTTTCCTGTGCCTATCTGTGGAATTTAAGTTTACTTTTTAAAATAAGTAGTACATTCACATATTGGAAAAAATTTTAAAGCACGAGTGAGGATTGAACACTCCTGCTTCTCTCCCAATCTGTCCTTAGCCATCTCTGCCTCATGACTTACCACTTTTGTTGCTCCTCATTACAGATTTTAAAGCTCTCAAAGAAATTAGAATAGAGTTTTGATTTACCACATTCTTATACAAAACACAATAATGTGCCATACTTGTAATGTACATACCTTACTGGAAACAAGTTTATAACCTGTTTTTTATTTGTTTTTTACTTAACACCTATTACAGGTATTTTGATGTCTGTAAATAGGAATTTAAGTTTAGCATCACAGTATCCCACAGAGTGACTATTACTTATTTAATCAGTTTCTTACCGAAAGACTTGGTGATGCTCTTTTGCAAGGATGATGCTTTGAAGCGTTACTGTGTAGGCCTGTAATCTCCCCCATGTCCGCCTATGGGCAAGATGCATTCTGAGTTTGCACAGCTGTTGCCTGTGGTCCCAGGGTGATCACAGGCTGTGCTGCAATTGGCAGAAAAGCACTGCTGGCGCAAAGCAGTGTCAGTAAATTTCTTTTCTTCGATTACGAAATGTGTGGGTCACCTCTTTGTATATTTTAAGTTTCTGTGCTCCCGTTCTTGTCAGTTTTACATTTGTATTTCTATTTCCTTTCTCTGAGCTGCTCGCTCATATTCTTTGCATATTTTACTTGGCTGCTGGCCCCAGCTGGCTGATTTCTGTGAGCTCTTTCTGTGTTACGCAAATTACTCCTTTATATTCTGGATCGCAGCCACTTCCCATTACGGTGCCATTGTTTGTTTAATTTTACATAATGTAAGGGGTTTTTTTTGGTGAATGTAACATGTTTTTAAGGACTCTAGATTTTGAGTGTCAGAAAGCCCTCCAACCATTCAAAGCTATCCTTTACTGTTGTTTTTTATAGGTAAATGTTTTCCTTATTTGCTACCTGTATTGGTGTAGGGTGTGACTGTGCAGTTGACTTGCTATTTTCCCTCAGAACGCTGTCCATTGCAGTAACATTAAAAAAAATAGCTTATCATTCCGATGCTGCCGGGAGGTGTGAGCTTTAGCTTACATTAAATTACTGTATTTGAGCCAATTTTTTCCAGGCTTTTCTATTATATTCATTTATGTCAGTTCAAGGACCAAAAATTCCATTTTTGTTATTTGGGCTTTATCTGATAAGTCTATGTCTTTCTTCAGTTTTATTTTCATCTGTAAAGTTTTTCTATTTTTTACTTGTTAATATTTTTGCAAAGTATTTTATCCATTTAGTTGCTTTTATAAATGGCTACATTTCCTTGTGTTGTATTTTCTAGTGATTCTTTTTTGTGTGTGTAAAGGTCTTGAGGGTGTGTCTTTACTTCACAATGTGTGCTGCAGATATTTCCACAGTATGTCATTTCTGTATTCAGATGGAAATACTTTATTTTTCCATTTATGATTTCTTAGTATATCTTCCTCTCAAAATTCATTTCTAACTTTTTTGAAAGAAATTATTTTACATGGACCCCATGTATACAGAACGAACTTGGTGTTTTTTAATCCCATATTAAAATAATGTTCATATATCAAGTTATTTAGTTTCACTTAAATTTACTTACTTCAGTAATGATTGGCTTTTTCCCATCATATCATGATATTTTGCATATTCTCTTACATCTTAACAAAATAATTTTCTTTTTTGCTACTGGAGATCAAACCCACAACCTTGTGTTTGCCAGGCAGGCCCTTAAGCCACTGAACTAATTCTTCAGACCACAAAAGAATTCCTGCTTGGTAGTTAATGAAGATTGCTTTGCTCTTTCTGTGTGTAGAGGTCTAGTAATTATCTGAACAATTGTATATTTTCGTTAAGAGCTGATTCACACAGTATAAAATCAAAGCGTACAAGTCACTGACATTTCACACATTCACGATACTGTGCAGCCATCACCTTTTTTGTATCAAAACACTTGCAACAGCCCCAAAGAGAACTCTTCACCCATCAAGCAGTTATTTGGCAGTTCTGCATCTCTCCAGCCCCCAGTGACTCTGCATCTTCTTTTTCTTTCTATGGATCCACCTATCCTGGGTACTGTACACAAATGTCTTCATACAATGTGTGACTTGTAGTGTCTTGCTCCTTTCCCTGAGAGTCATGTTTTGTACTACGTGAACATTAGGGCTTTGTTGCTCAGTATGAATGAATAATATTCTATTAGTCGTAAGCCACCACTTACCAATCCTTTCCCCACTAACGGGCACTTGGGATGTCTCCCTATGCTGATTATTGTGACCAGCAATCTTACGTGTAAGATATATATTGTGTAAGGTATGTATTGTGTGAGATATTATTGTGTAAAATATTTATTTGAGTAACTACAGTTATTTGGAATGAATACAGGATGAGAATTGTTGTGAAACTGCCAAAGTGTTATCGACAGTGGCTGAATCATTTTACATTTCCAGCAAGAATGATTACTACAATTTCCCGAAGCCTCACCTCACCGACACTTGGTATTTTTATTACTATTTTCCTTACTGTTGTTTTCCTATTGAATGTGACGTAGAGCTTCACTGTGGTGTTGATTTTCATACCCCAGTGGTTAATGATGTTGAGTTTCTTTTCATGTACTCACTGGATTTTTTGTTTGTTTGTTTGTTGTTTATCTTATTTGGAAAAATGCCTATTCTAGTCCCTTGACTGTATTCTGTTTGAGTCATTTGTCTTTTCATTGTTGAGTTATGAAATTACTTTATATATTGCAGGCCGGATTCTTACAGACTGCCTGATTGAAAATATTTTCTCTTATTTGAGAAATTATGTCTTGAATTTTTTTGCCAGTGTCCTTTGTAGTATAAAAGCATTTGATTGTGCTGAGGTCTATTTCATCTGTTTTTACTTTTGCTTCTTATCCTTTGGGTGTCAGTATTGAAGAATACAATATTAAATCCAGCATGCTAGTTTTCCCATGCGCTTGCTTCTAAGAGGCTTAGTGTTTTATGTTTTGTATTTAAGTCATTGCACTTCTTACACTTAATTTTGTATATGGCATGTGACAGAGGCCCAATATCACCCTTTAGCATGTGAATGTTCAGTTCTCCTATGTTGTGGTGTGTGTCTGGATACCCTTCTGGAGCCCCATGTGGTCATGGGGGCAGACTTTTTAGAGGTGACTGAATCTAGACTTTGTGTTTGGTTACTATCTGTGCTTGGATTGGGAGTGTGAGTGCTACAACTGCCCTAGAGCAGGTAGCCTGCGTACACTCTAAGGGAGGAAAAGAAGCTTGCTCCTCCTCCTTACTTGTTGCTTTTGCTGTTTTCTGCCACTGTGAACTGCTGCCCCCTGGCTTGGAGCCAGCTGACTATGGACTAAAACCTCTACAAACTGTGAGCTAAATAAACCTTTCCTTCTTTAACTTTGGGTGTCAGGTATTTGGTCTCAGCAACAAGAGAAAAATAACTAAGATATCACAGTACTCTTTGTGACAAAGACTATGTCTTCCCTACTGAACAGTCTTGTCATGCTCATCACATATTAATTGGTCATAAATTTATGTATTTGTTTCTGCAATCATAATTATATTCTGTTGGTTTATATGCCTATTCTTATGCTGTGCTACCATGCTATTTTGATTTCTATAGCTTCATGGTAAGTTTTCAAATATGCAAGAGTGAATTTTCCAACTTTCTTCTTCATTTTCACAATTGTTTTGGCACTTTAGGAGCCCTTCCCAGAATAAATGAATTTTAAGATTTGATTTTTTTTTCATTTGGAAAAGGCAGCCATTGAAATCTGTGTAGGGGTTGTACTGAGTATGTAGATAACATTGGCTAGTATTGTCATCTGAACAATATTACATCTATCAATCCATGAATGAGAGGTATCTTCGCATTTGTGTCTCTTATCATTGGTTTCAACCAATTTTTTGTAATTTCAGTATATCAGATTTTTATTACCTTAGGTAAATTCATTCCTAGGTACTTTATTAGTTTGGATGCTGTCTTTGTTCAAATTCCTGTAACAAATTAGATAGACTAGACAATTTAAACAAGAGAAATCCATTTCTCACAGTTCTGAGTGGTGGAAAAAATATATCATAGTGGTTTCAGTTTTTCATTATGGCTTCATGTAGTGAAGAGTAGAAACAAGAGAAAATCTGTAACTCTCCTTCTAAGGGCACTGATAACCTGCTAAAGGGTCTACTCCCAAGCTCTTACTCTGGGAGATAAGATCTCAACATATGAAGTTTGGAGTGACGCATGTATGTAAACTACAGCAACTGATATTTAAAAGGAAGTGGTTTCCTCATTTCATTTTCAGATTACTTATTCTGGTGTATTGAGATGCAAGTGGTTTTTGAGTGTTGATTTTGAACCCTGTGATTTAGCTGAAATCAATTTTTAGTTCTTGTGGTTTGGGTGGATTCTGTAAGATTTTCTATGCATGAGGTAATGTTGTCTGCAAATGCTTCCAACTGGATCTCGCCGATGGGGGCCTATGCTTCCTTGTCTTTTGACTGTGGCTTGGTCTTTCAGTGCAGGGCTGAGAGCAGTGGGTAAAGGCAGGTGCTGCCCTCGTTGAGCTTCTCGTGGGCTGAAGGGAACCACGCCACGGTCCTGATGGCTGTGGTCTCTCTGTAGTGCACTTGTGGTGTCTGGCTTTGGCATCAGGGTGACTGTGGTTTCCTAGAGAGCTAAGACTCATTCCCTCCTTTTCTACTTCTGGAAAATGTTAAGAAGCATTGGCTTTAAATTTATTTAAGTGTTAAATAGAATCCATCAGTGAAGATATTTAGGGAATTTTCCTCAATGGAGATTGTGATTAATTCAAATTTGGTACTTCTCATGTGCCTGTTCAGAACTTCTGTTTATTTGAGTTAGTTTTGGTAGTTTGTATGTTTGTGGTGCTTTGCTTATTTCATCTAGATTACCCAACTTATGGGAATGCAATTATTATACTCAATAAACAATATAATTGCCAATAAACTAATAAAAATATAACCATTTTTTCTAATTTTTAAAATTGGAATCTTTTCTCCCTTTTGGTAGTATAGTTAAACATTTCTCATTTGTTATAGATTAAAAACTGGTGGTCAACTTAACACCAGCAGAATTAAATCACCATGCTGCTGAGCGCACATGTTTCACCTGAGGAAAGTTGCCAGCATAAATAGAGATGTGGCGGAGAAGGAAGGTGGTGAGGTGTTGAGGCACTGCGGGTTCTCCTACGTGTTGCTGTTTGAGCCATTAGGTTCTCCTGGAGAAGTTCTGGTCCTCACATCGAGCATTGCTTCCTGGCTCCAGAGGGGAAGACGTGTGCCACTTGGTCTCCAGGATGAACCGGTCACACTGGCTTCCTGGCATGTACTCAGCTGTGCTTGTCGGAGGAGCTCGGGGCCTCCGTGTCACTGAGGATGGCTGTGGTGCTTTTCAGGACAGCCCTGGTCTTTGTTGTGAGTGTGAGTTCTGGGCTCCAGCATAGAACCCTCAGCCTATCAGCACAGCTCCTTCACCCTGCTGGCATAGACTTTCTAGCTTGCTTCCACGGCTGACCTCTGGGCCTTCCCAGCACAGATCCATAAAACAGACTGGCGTGAATCCTTCTTGTGGGCTCTAGACCTCCAGTTGGACTCGTGGGAGGCACTGTCATGAGCTCTGGGTCTTCATCTGGACTCATGTGGGACATTGCTGTGGGATTCAGGCCCTTGGCTAGATATTCTATGTCTTCCGTGTTGTGGATAGATTTCCTGCATTTTCTTGTGTTAACTCTGGGTGACCATCATAAAGATAATATAAACTCCATGTCCTGATTCTAATTGTTCCCTGCACAGCCCCTGACTGCAATATCATTTTTCGCCAATGTTTTTAAAAAATCAACTTTAGCGGTATTGATCATGTGTATTCATTTTCTATTTCCCATTTCATTTACCTTCCATCTTATTTACCATTTCCTCCACTGTGTCGGCTTCGGGTTTAGTTTGTTCTTGTGCTATTTCCTTAAATTGTAAAAGTGGGTTATTGAGTTGAGATCTTTTTCCATGAAGCCTCCTCAGGTGTGTGATTCTCGATGAGCCCCACTTTCTCTACTTCTCATGAGCTTTGCTACATTGTATTTTCAGTTTCCTCCTGTTATTAATTCATATATCCATGACTGCTTAAAAGCATGTTATTCAATTTTCCACATTGCTTTGAGTTTTCTTCTTAGTATTGATTGTGTTATGCTGGGAGAAAATATTTTAAAGAACATAATCTTTTAAAATTTCTTAAGCATTATTTTGTTCCCTTTAACATGATCTATCTTAGAGAATGATCTGTGTGCATCTGAGGAGAATATATTCTGCCTTTTTAGTGGAGTGCTTTCTATTTGTCTGCTAGGTTTATTTACTTTGTAGTGCTGCTCAAGTGCTCTACTAACTTTTAAAAAATTTTTATTTTAAAGAGAATAAAACAAAAGAACAGAACAAAGCAAATCAGAACAGAACAATGCAAGCAGCACAGCACTTCACAACAAGACAACCCAGATAATCAGTAGTAGCTACCATAATGCCTCTTACCTTTGAAATAGTTGAGCATACCTTCACACACAATAATACCAAACATAACAAAATAGTATAAAACCATTCAAAAGAATGAAAGCATTGCAGGATTTCAAAACCAAACAACAGGAAATGAACTATAATATCTCATTTTCCTTAAAACATTTGTTTATACCATCACACATCATAAAATCAAATAAGACACAACAGGATAGAACCAATCAAAACAGAAGAACAAAAGCATGGTAGGGATTCAAAACAAGATGATAGTAGATCAGCAGTGGCTGCCGTATGTCATGTTTTCTTCAAAATAGTTGTTCATACCGTTACACATAATAAAATCAAAACATAAAAACAAAACCAATCAAACCAATGAATGAAAGCATTACAAGACTTCAAAGCAATATAATAAGAAACCATGATTACCATAAAATATTCCAAATAGCTGCCCCTACCATCTGACAACAGCATAAAACAAAACAAGACAGAACAAAGCCAAACTTAACAAAACTGAAAACAATGCAAGAGTTCAAGATAAGACAATAAGAAATTGACAATAGTTTCCACCTTTCCCTTCCAGGTGTTTCCTCCCCTTTGCTCTTACATTAACTATTTTGCTTTTGGATCCTGTTAACTCCTGTTTCTTATGCTAGGGTTCACACATATGAGTTCTAATTGTTTCAT
>PVJX010036287.1:0-17664 GCA_004027295.1 Dolichotis patagonum
GCAAAAAAAAAAAAAAAAAAAAAAAAAGACTGACAGGCTTGAGGCTTACATAACAATAAAAGCCTTAAAGTTTGATAACTTAAAGGCTACATATGATTTAGGTTAATATGTATGGTTCTGTGTATTAATTTTTAAATATACATTATCCTTCAAAAGTTCTATTTAAGCTGCTTATAGATAAATACTCAAGACAGTATCTCAACTGCTTGTTTGCATATAGTTTAACAATAGGTTAACTTAAATCACTTGGTAAGAATACAGATGTTGTTAAAATTGGTAACAAAGCCAGGCATGGTATCTCACATCTATAATCCCAGCACTTGGAAGGCTGAGACAGGCAGATTGCTGCAAATTTGAGGCAAGCCTGGACTACATATCAAGACCCCATTTAAATAAATAAATAAATTAATTAATTAAATTGGAAACATATAGTAATATCTCAGTTCACAAACACTTCTATTTTGAACAATTTAGTTCAAAAACAGAAGTTTTCAGCAAAATTTTGCTTCTATTTAAGAACTTCAATCTGGTAATAAACACAAATGCAGTCATTTTTCTCAGAATCATGAAACAAATTAAGTTTGTGAACTGAAATACTATTGTTTTTCCATCCAGGTTGTTAGATTACTAAGATAACATCTAAAAGTATCTTATAAGTGCAATGTATGTTATCATCTATATACCACGGTGTAAGAGTTTTCCTTGATCAAAGATAATATATATAACTTAAAAAGTATTAACTGTTATGATGAGTCATCTAAAAATAATTGTTTTTGTTATAATTGAAAGATTTTCTATGTCTAAAACAATATGAATTTTCTAAAATATTAAGATGCTTTTGGGTAAATTTGCAAACTAGATTTAAAAGCAAAGGTTCTTATATTTTACTAAAATAAGTTTCTTGTGTTTTCTTTGTTAGGCTTATAGTTACTAAAAAGTGAAGTAAAGAATACTGAAATGTTTCCCTATAAAATATTTTTGATAATCAGTCCATAATCAGTTAAATGAATATTATGTTAATTTATGACATAACATGCATTTAGGCATATTTGTACATATAAAAACAATCCATCATGAGTCTAAACTTTAAAGTTAAGTTTATAGAGTTAACACTACCTAAGTTTAATACATACAAAATAACTAATAGATGTTCTCTTTGATATATGTGTTTAGACCTTAAACATACAAAATAGTCAAGTTTTGCCATCTCTTTAAATATGGCCCTTTAAATAAACATTTTAACTTGGTCTACATCTATTGGTTTTGATTAAATAAATTTGTTGATTTTCTATAAATGAGATCCACTTATTAGGTAATAAGTCTACCTGCAGCCATTGACATTGTTTCTTTCTTTTTTTTTTTTTTTTTTTTTTTTTGGTACCGGGGATTGAACTCATGACCTCAGGCTTGCCAGGCAGGCGCTTAAGCCACTGAGCTAAATCCCTGGCCGACATTGTTTCTTAAACTTATCAGGGCTGTAAAGATGTCCTTAATTCTTGTCAATACACTTTCACCTTATAAAACCTGTTAAAAATGACTAAATTTTGTCATAAGAATAAAAAGTAAATAAGTAAAGATTTCTATATAACTGTAATACCAATTATTACTAACTTCATGAAATATTAAAGGATATGTTTACGTTTCCCAAATATACAGGCCTTGAAAACAACTAAAAAGTATCTTATCTTACTGGTGACTTCCAGGCTAAGGTTATTTATGGTGATTTGAGCTTTTTCAGGCTCAAACATCTGGCTTTCCAATACTTGTTTTCCAACTATTTGTGATAAAATTTGCATGCCAATTCATTATGAGACAGCCAGCCAGGTGACACAGATACATTTTTAGGCTTGTGCTTTGTGATCGTTATGTATGTTATGTATGTATTACAACACTTAAAGAAGCTCAAATACTGTGTGGTCCCAACAATGTCACTCTAAAAATTAAAGGTTAGACATTAACGACTGGCTTAGTTACTTTTCTCTCTTTTTTTTTTTTTTTTTTTTTGGTACTGGGGATCAAACTCACGACCTTGCGCTTGCCAGGCAGGTACTTAAGCCACTGAGCTAAATCCCCAGCCCTAGTTACTTTTCTCTTATTGCTGAGACATAATACCTGACACCAAAGTTAAAGGGGGAAAGACTTACTTAGTTCACAGTGTGTGGAGGTTTCAGTCCATAACCAGGTGACTCCAAGTCAGGGTGACGTGGCAGACAGGCATTGCAGAGGAGAAACAGTTTATGGTGGGCAGAAGGTAGCAAAACAAGCAGGAAATAAGACCAGCCTCTTTCTGTCCCTTGTATTGTATTCAGCTGTTATGGTTTATACATTGTGTCAGCTTGAGAAGTCTAGAAGCTTAACTAAATGATTCAGCAGCTCCACATCCTGGGGTACAGAGAACAAGCAGTTGTCATTCTAGGATACTGTTCACTGTGTTAATTTGAGAAACCTGGAATTTTAACTAAGTGACTCAGCAGGGGGCCAGGGTCCCTAGTTTGTAACATCCTCATCCTGTGCAAGAGGAGGGTAGGCAAATAGTGTGAGTGCTACACCCACCCCAGGGGAGCAGCCTGCATACATTTAAAAAGCAAACAAGGAGGGATTGATTGCTCCTTCTGCAGAGGAGCTTCAGTCTTTGCCTTTAGCTTGGACATCATCTCCTAGCTTCTGGCACAGACTGTCAGCTTCTGCCTGGGACTCTTCAGCCTTTATAGTAGACTCTTCAGCCTTCTATTGCAGATTCTTCAGTGTTTCATGGTAGACTCATGGGCCTCCTGACATTGACTTGCACAGGAAACTGCAGTAAGCTCCAGCTGTTGGACTGGACTCTTCAAACTCTAGTGTGCAGACATCCTCTGCAGGCTCCCTTATTCAACTTTGTGGCTGACCATTGTAAGCCAATCTTGTAATTTCCTATACAGTTGTATATCTTGTGTTATATCTGATTCTGTAGTAAACCCTGACTGATACACCAGGCTACTGGGATTTGGGTGGTGCCAAACCAATCAGTGGACTGATTTGGTAATCACCCACCCTTAATCCTAACCACCCTTAAATCTATCATTGCACCATGAATCAATCACACACTCTAGATTCAGCTACATATGAAGAAGTCCCACCTATGACTGCATAAGGCATTAGGGTACATCTAGATAACAAGCTATAACAATAGCCTATAAAGTACATCTATAAACAAGTACGTTCTACTTAAATACCACTCTAATAAACCTGTGAAGTACTTCTATAAACAAGTACATTCTACCTAAATCTCACTCTAATGAAAGATGGTTAAAATATAATAAAGTTTCTTTATGTCATTTATAATTAAAGGCAACTAATTAAAAAGGGTTTTTTGTTTTGTGTTTGTTTTTGTTGTTGTTTTCTGAGGCAGGGATTTGCTGTGTAGTTCAGGCTGGCCTTGAATGCACTATGTAGCCCAGACTGGTCTCAAATTCACAGGGATTCTCCTGTCTCAGCCTCCTACTGTGGGATTACAAGTGTGAATGATCACAACCAGCTAAAAAGATATTTTATACTAAAATAGAGATTTTTAAATGCATTTCAGAGATAATAATGTCATTGAGATTGCCACGCTAAAATGTTGTTCTCCTTAATGTTGTTTTATCTGTAAAACTTTATGTTCTTTTTATTTATTTATTTTTCTTTTTTATTGGTACTGGGGATCAAACTCATGACCGCACACTTGCAAGGCAGGTGTTTATGCTGATGAGCTAAATCCCCAGCCCTGTAAAACTTTATAATTGTTATCCTTTAACATTCTACAGAAATTCAACTTCTAAGACAACCATGATTAATAACAAAATAACAGATCATTAGTTATACTATATATTTCAAGGTGTTCAATATGTAAATAAAATCATAAAAAACCTGCTGCTCACACTATAATAGTGGTATAACCAATCTTCTCTTCAAAGTATTTAATCACTAACTCATAAAGACCAGAGCTAAAAAGATAACTGGGCTAAAAAGACAGTCAATTTTTGGCCCTGGCCCTCCAAGTCAACAAAGACCTAGGATGTGAGGAGTCATTTTCTTCGAGGTCCTACAACTCTGGTGAGTCACTCAATATCCTGATCAGAGAGACTGTGAGACTGCCCCACAAACAAAAGTCTACCAAGATAGTGTGCTTAAAAAAGGGCCAAAAAAAAAAAAAAAAGTAACTCCCGTGCTTTCACAAGAAGGCAAGACTACGTCCCATCCTGGCAGCTAACACTGATAAAAGAGCGGAGAGGTTCTTATACATCGTTCCAAAAATAATGCCTAAAAAGACTTAACTAATCTTAATAATAACAAAAAGTTAATTTTAATTAATACAGGTCTCACTTTAATTTGGTCTTAAATTCCCACCAACAAAACAATAAAAAAAATTAAAAATAATAACATAGGGGCTGGGGATTTAGCACAGCGGCATAAGCACTCGTCTGGCAAGCACAAGGTCATGAGTTTGATCCCTGATACCACAAAGAAAAAAAAAATGGGCCGGGGATTTAGCTCAGTGGCTTAAGCACCTGCCTGGCAAGCGCGAGGTCGTGAGTTCGATTCCCAGTACCAATAAATAAATAAATAAATAAATAAGACTAAAACAAAGCAAAGCAAAACAAAACAAACAAACAAACAAAAAAACAGAAGGAAAACCTTGAAGGAATAAAAAATAATACCATATTAATAAAGACTAAATATAAGAAAGGGACTCCAATCACTGACTCCTGCTGGCAATTTCCAGCTATCCTTATAGCTGACCTGTGTTATGATTCAATAATACTAAAAAGCTAAAGTGAAAGCTATAAAAGTTCAATAATAAGAGTATTTACATTCCTTAGCTAAAACTGTTCTTCAGAACCACCAAACTGTCCATCTTCTTACAACTAAAACTAAAAAGACTTGTGACAAAAAAAAAATGAGATAGCCTCAATCAATAGACAGGTCTAAAAGCTAGCTAGTTACAATCACTATTCCACTCCCTTAAAAAGTTTCTAGATGTGGTTCCTTTCCTCAATGTGTCTTTCCATTCTTGTGCTCATCTTTTAACTGTGTATGCTTTAATCTCTTTAAAAAGCTGTTTATTCTTGCATAGAGGCTGCCAAACTCTAGGTAATCATACAGATGAAACCAACAATGAATGCACCAGATTCCTTTTATCAAACTCCACTAAATCAATCATTTAAAGAGAGTTCATAACTGCTAGACTCTAACATGACATCTATCTAAGGTACCTTAAATTAGATTACTAAAAAAGGACCCTAACAATAGTTTCCCTTACACTAACCCTTCTCAGCTCAAAGCAACTAGATTAAAACATCACCTATTCTCCTTTAAACACAGCTCTTAAATACAGCTCTACAGAGGGAAAAATAGTGGGCAGCTGAGGTAGATAAAAATTAATATACAGAAAGAAAATTAATAATTTCAGAGAGAAAATTCATAATATCTTTTTAGCTCTGGTCTCCATGAACTCTCAAGGAAGTCAGTAAAAAACAGCAACATCAAAATTGCTGCTGGAAGCACATTTGAAGAAGACTAGTCCTCAAGATAAAAATACAATGGCCAGGCCTAAATGTCTCTCTAAGGCATAAGTAGTAACTTACAATTATACTATAATTAGTACCACCTGATCCTAAAAGTACAAGCAGACATCATTCATCCAAGTGGGTGACCAAAACACCCAGACTCATTTTTTGCCAAAAATGTCTTTGTCCTTTCTATGCACCCTTGCTTCCCTATTGGATCAATATTAGTTAAGCAGCTATATTTGTAATCCTATAGGTCAATTAGAGTTTGCCCATGTTGTGCACACACTGTGACTTTGCTGTATACATTACCCCTGACAAAGGGCCTCAATGACAACCTACTTTCAGGACCTTTCTTGTCTCTCATGTACTATCACTCAATAAACCTTTTCTACTATTAAACTTCATGTTTCCTTAAAATTCATACTTTGATTTTGGAAGACACAAATCCAGCACATGTAACATCTAATAGGTTGAGTGTAACATTTTTTCTGTAACAGGTTCAATCCCCAGCACTGCAGAAAAAAAAAAGTTTCATTAGTTATAAGACTTCTATGACTTAAATATATCTTCAGAGGGACTGTTTCCGAGTCCTTGAGAGGCACAGAAATGTCTTCAGTAATAGCATCAATGAATTAGTCACATTGCTTAAGAGAAACCAAATCCACCAATATATGAACATGACCACTTAGTAGGGGTCTTCAAATTGGAAAACTCAAATGCTTAGTTTGAAGAAAATCTACTTCAGCTCCATAATTTCTCCTAAACACTCTACCTAAGTACAAATGTAGTCAAGTGACTTGTCTTGGTTATTTTTCTCTCATTGGTGAGACAAAATACCTGATGTCCAAAATTAGAGAAGGAAAGATTTATTTAGCTCACAGTTTGTGGAGGTTTCAGTCCATACTCAGTGGGCTCCAAGAGAGGGTGGAGTGCCAGAGGGGTAACAGCTCATGGTAGTGGCAGATACCAAAAGCAAAAAGGGAGGATCATGGAGAGAAGACTCCTTCTGTCCTTTATATTACATATAGGCCACACCCCCTTGGGTGTAGAATTCACACCCGTAATCCCAGCATCGGGTCATGAGTCATTCATGCACTCTAGAAGCCCACTTCCCAGACTGCATGAGGCTTTGGGAGGCACACTCAAGACTCAAGTCATAACATGACTCTGGTTCCTTGTCTCTACCAACTCTTTCACAATGGTTTTCTCCCATTTTGAAAGCAAAGGCACACAAATGCTAAAACAGTGCACAATTGGCCTTCCTTATACTTGGGTTCTGTGTTTATGATTCAAGCAAATGTGAATCAAAAATATTCAGTGGAAAAAAAAACACCTGTACTTAAAATGTGTAGACTTTTTCCTTGACATCATTCCTTAGGCAACACCATATAACAGCTATTCACAAAACATTTATATTGTGTTAGGTATGTAAGTAATCTAGAGATGATTTAAGATATACAGGAGAATGTGATATGTGAATATTACATGACCTTATAAAAGTCTTGAGTATCTGTGGATTTTGCTATGAGGGAATCCATGGATACTGAGAGACACTTTATCACCCTGCAGAGATTTAAACAGATATCCTTCAATAATGATAACTGCTATTGAGAAACTAAGTGATTTTTGCTAACTTTCAAAAATTAGAATATTTAGCAGTAATTCTTTTGTCAAGTTGAAGAAAACCCTGTTAAAATTGTCCATTGATAATTGTCCATTGTCTTTTGATAAATCATTAAAAATAAAACAATAAGTGATATGTTGCATGTAATTTGGAGCCTTTTTAAATAAATGAGTAACATAGGTAAAACAACTCCAACCATCGTCTACCTATATATGTAAGTGATATTACTCAGTGTTTACAAAATAAAAGCAAAAACTATGGGTAAATGATCTGATGCTGAACTTGTGTCTTAGTTACTTTTTACTCATCGCTGAGACAAAATACCTGATGCCCAAAGTTGGGGAAAAAAAGGTTTATTTCTTATAGTTTTTGGAGATTTCAGTCCATACTCAGTTGGCTCCAAGGCAAGGTGGCACGTTGGGGGCTGCAGTTCATGGTGGCTGCAAACAGCAAGGCAGACACCAGCAAGAGAGAGAGACACACCTTCTTCCTGTCATTACATCACATCCTGGCTCCACCCCCTAGGCCAGTGTAGCACTCACACCCCCAATCCAAGTGCATGGCAATGAACCAATCACAAATGCATAATGCAAACGCATGAGGCTTGGGGGCCACTGACATAAACCATGACAACTTGTATCCTAGAAATATATAAAATTCATTTATGTAGAAACCAATTTTTGAAAGCCACAGTGATTGCTATGTTTAATGATTATCAATATTTTAAAAGATATCATTGCTCAATTATAAACTAAAAGTAATAATTCAATTCACAAAAATTTTTAATACAAGCAGTATAGTTAAGAAAATTAATTTAATTCACATTTTTTAATGAAATTCGTTGCAGAGAAACTTGATAGATATCATCAAGAGAAGATATTCACGCACAGTCTGGTTATGGTCAAATAAAAATCTGTAGCAGAATTAAAGTCCAAAATGAAGAAAGAATGGTATAAAATTTCAACTAAAATAAGTTTATTTATGTTTTTAATGTTTTGATGGATACTGGTTTTCATGTAGGTGAAACAGTGGTGCTGAGGAAATCACTTCCTTCTGCCCACTTAAATTTGAACAGCACCCTACAGAGTGAAGGCAAACCTGTTAGAGACTGAGTGCCCAAATCGCAAACTCAAATGTACTTAAGTAATTTATTGCAAAGTGCCAACACTGCTATTAAATCTGAATACTGAGGTTTCAGTTTAGAAAAAACAACTGCTGTCCCATGCTCAATGCTGGGCTGTTGGGGGTGGCTTGGCTCAGTTTCCAACAGAGTCTCTACTGCCTTGCTTTGCACCAACTCTGGAAACACTACTCCTCACATTGACCAAAGAGAGGTAGAAAATAACATAACAAAGATCCAGGAGATCCTTGCCACCCCAAGCAAGCGCACATGCCATTGGATCGCCTGACTTTTAGTCACCTTCATCCTTTTCAAGCCTTATTAAGTGTTCATGAATATGTACTACACCTTACAAATGTAAGTAATATCAGAGTGAATTCTGGGACAAGCATGTGTGTTGAGAGCCCCTGAGACGACACAGCACCCTGTGAACCATTCCTGTCAATCATACATAGAAATTTGGGAGGAGGCGCTGGAGCTGAGGGACACCTGCTTCACTGAAAGCCCAGTGTGTCCGGCACTGTGCTGTGTGTTGTGTGCTGTGTTCTGTGTGCAGTGGCTTTGCTTTTCTGTTAACCCAGAACCACCTCTCTGTGCCATATTTTGGTCAGCATGGCTTGCCCTGAGTACAACTTCCTGTGATCTTCAATAAGTGTAGCTGCTTTTCATTTGCCACTTGTACTGTGTCCTTACAATTCTTTGCTGTTGTATACAAAAGAACCTGGAATTTATCTGCTGAATTCATTACATGGTAACAGTATCAAATTACTATTATGTTTATATTCTGTGGATACATTTAAAATTTTTACTTTTAAATGTTAATTATTTACCTTACAAGAAAGTTATTTCCTTTGCTACTATTCACATAGTAAGTTTAATTCAACTCTTAAATATACATAAGGATGCCAGGGACTTAGCTCAGCAGTATGAGCGCCAGCCTGGCAAGCATGAGGTCGTGAGTTTGATCCCCCTCAAAAAAATAAAAAATTTAAAAACATAAAATGTGTAAGGAGGAAATTTTCTTGTAGAGGGTGGGGTAAGCATGTAAATTATTATTATTATTTTTTTTTTTATCGGTACCAGGGATCGAACTCATGACTGCCTGCTTGCAAGGCAGGCGCTTATGCCACTGAGCTAAATCCCCAGCCTCAACATCTAAATTATTTAAAGATACCTACTATAACAAAATTTTCATGTAGGTGCATGAAAAAACATATACTGAGTAAGGACATTCATACATACAGTAATTGAAATAGCAAAAAAAATTATAAAAGATGTAGATGTGCACCAATACTTATAATAAAATGTGATATTTTCATATGGTAGAACATTATAGTGTAGGTTAAAAGGAATAAATTAGATCAATTTATCACCCCCAAAATATATCAAGATTTAGTAGATGCTAATTAAATCTCATTCTCAGAATTAAAGCAGGCTCATCCTCCTCTCATTTCCTATCCTCACAACAGAGAAACCAGTCCAGGAGACAGAAAATCTTTGCGCTGTGTGATACCACCTAAACCTTGGCCCTGAAGCAGAGAACTTTGAGTGGGTGTGTAACATAATGGTTTCACAATTATGATCTCAAAGTCTCCACAGCTACCTAAGGCAATTAAATGCTTACTTCTGCTGGGAGATTAAAAGGGTCAAAGAATCAGCTAAGAGGAAAAGGATTTCTTCATCATTTAGCTGGAATCTGTGCTTGCCTGGCAAGAGGAAGTAAGGTACTTATTTACTTATATAAGAAGTAGAGGTAATATGAGTGATCCAGTAAATATCTAATGGTGAGATATGTAAAACTAACTCCCAGCAAGAAATTAGTTCTACAGTAACAAATTACTTCAGAATTTCATTTCTGTGTGCAAGTGAAAGTCATCGTCCCCAGTACTAACAAGTTCTATGCCTAATTATATGAATTTTATTCCTCACTTCCTGTTTAGGGAAATCTGCTAAAATCCTTAAGTATTTGGATAATGAAGTCCTATTTTCTTGCTGGCCACATTAATATTCAAATGATAATATAAAATGGGATATAATGTGTAATGAAAACTACCAATATTTATTGTTAATGACATTTGTTGTTAACATTTATAAACAGATGGGGCACTAAAGGGCATATGTTTTCTTGTGAAGATCCCTGGTATGTTTGCATTTTTCTCTCCTACGTCTGCAAACATGCTTCTGTAAAGACAGCATGTGGTAAGCATTGCATCCAAAATACGTATTGGTTATTTACCAGTAGTAAATGACTTGTAGCTACAATCCATGTCATAGATCTCAGCCGGGAGTACATGCCTGTAATTCCAGCTGAGGCAGGAGGATCATGGTGAGTTTGAGGCCAGCCTGAACTACACAGTAAGTTCAAGGCCAGCCTGTGCACAAAGCGAAACCCTGTCTCAAAAAAAAAAAAAAAAATCTCTCTCTGGGTTTTTTTTTCAATCTGACTTCCACTGCTCTACCACATGTACAAATTCAGCCCTCTCCTATGACAGCTGAGGCGTTATTCTCATTTTTGCAGTGTTTACCTTCAGTTTTCTAAGGCCTCTAGTATCCTGTAAGTACTCTCTCAGAAAACTTACCCCTTCAATTCACCAGATATGCCTAGACAGCTTTGAACCTCAATGGTTAATACAACTTTCATGCAAATACTTTTACTACCAGAGAAGGGTGAAGCAGGAAGGAAGCTATTGTCCAGTGGTACATGCTTCTAATCCCAGCTGCTGAGGAGGCTGAGGCAAGAGGACCACAAGTTCAAGACTGTGGTCATATTGGGCAATTTACTAAGCACGTGTGCCACTCCCCCGCCAAATTACACACACACACACACACACACACACACACACGTGCTAAGGATATTATTATATAAACCAAGGATATTTATTATTAATATATATAAATAATAATATGAATGTAAGCTCAGGATTTAGCTCAGTTGTAGAGTGTTTGCCTACATGCAAAAGTGCCTGGGTTCAATCTCTACCACTGATATTTTTTAAAGAGAGGAAGTGTTATTGGATTGACTGTATTCATTAGCACTCAAAATGCAGATGTGAAAGGATGGTATGGTAAGAGAAGAGTTATAGCCTGGATATAAAATTAAACTGGATTGCCATCTGTTGGTAAATATTTCCAACTTCTTACATCATTTGGTACTAGATTACTCCATTCTTTTTAGGACAGACAGAATTAAAGCATTTCTTGAGTCCAATATTCTTGGTGTTGGTTTATAGGAAACATTTAATATGAGTCGTATTTTTCTCCAAATGCTCCATTTTCCTACTGTCTTACTTTCACAGGGGAAGTACTTATGTATATTCAGGTCATACATTCCTGAGGGACTTACTTAGCATGGAGGCTTTTCCACTTTTAGTCTCTTTTCCATTGCTGGAACAAAATATCTGACAGACACAATTTGGAGTGAAAAGGTTTATTTTGGTTCATGGTTTCAAAGGTTTCATTGTCAGCTGGCTCCATTGCTTTTAGGCCTTTTGCAGGAAACATCATAGTGGAAAGGTGGAGAGGAAAGCCGCTTACTTCCTAGCAACCAAGGGGCAGAGAGAAAAGAACCAGAGAAGAAAAGTCAAGACCTACCCACCAAAGACACGTTCCCAGTGACCTACTTCCTCTAACTGGGACCCACCTCATAATAGCCTATTCAGCTCTCAATTTACCAATGGATTAATTTTTTTGTTTTTGTTTTGTACTAGGGATTGAACTCACAACCTCGCGTTTGCCAAGCAAGGCACTTACGCTGCTGAGCTAAACCTCCGGCCCCTGGATTAATCTATTGATGAGGTCAGTTTCCTTATGGTCCGGTAACCTTTTTAGGCCCCACCTCTGAACATTGCTGAATTGGGGATCAAGTTCCAACCAGAACAAAGTTTAATAGTATAGTTTCTGGGGACAGAGTTTGCTTTTGAATTCTGTACTGCTACTTACGTTGTGAGATTTTTGGCAAGTTACATAATCTATATCTCCGTGTGCCCATCTTTAAATAGGGACAATAACAGTATCCACATCGGGCTGGGGATTTAGCTCAGCGGCATAAGCGCCTGCCTGGCAAGTGCTAGGTCGTGAGTTCGATCCCCGGTACCGCAAAAAAAAAAAAAAAAAAAAAAAAAAAACCACACACACACAGTATCCACATCATAGGTCTATTATGAGGAAGGAGAGGATAGGAGGGCAAAGAAAAGACTTAGAACAAGACTGAAATACAGTAAATGCTTTGTAAGTGTTAGCTATTAGCTGTTTTGGAGGCTTCAGGGGTCTTGTTTTGTTTGTTTTTAGTTCTTTGAGACAGGGTCTTACTATGTATTTCAGACTGACATTGAACTTACTATGTAGTCCAGAATGGCGACAAACTCATGGTGATTTTCTGCCTCAGCCTCCTGAGTGCTGGGATTATAGGTAATCATTACCACAACAAGCTTGTTAGGTATTACTGAGAGTTACTCAATTGTACTCTCTTGGCTGACAACATGCTTATGTTTGACAGATGACAAATTTTTAGCAAATGATGAGTGATACATAACTATCAATACAAGATGTGAGATAGGAAAACAAGGATTGGGGCTGGGAATTTAGCTGAACCGCATAAACACTTGCCTGGCAAGCATGAAGTTGTGAGTTTGATCCCTGGTACCTCCCCCCAAGAATAAAAGAAAACAAGGATTTCCCTGATCCTTTAAGAAGTCTCAATAAAATAGTATTTTAAAAATAGTTTATGTCAAAAAATAAATAAAATAAAATAGCTTAGGTACTTTACTATTATAATTGAACGCCATTTCAGTGTTCCCAGTCAAGAGTTTAAATGTGCTACATATGCCTGTGAATCATTCTAAAATAAAGGTTTGGTATTAGGAGAACAGCCCAGTCACATTTGCCTGTCACATGTTTCTCTTAAGTCGAAAGTCCAACATTATGCCATGAGCAACCATGCACGTGGGGTTGGGGATATAGCTCAGCAGTAGAGTGCTTGCCTATTACGAGCAAAGCCGAATTTAATCTCCAGTGCTGCCAGACATGTGTTTTGTTTTGTTTTGTTTTGGTACCAGGGATCGAACTCACAACTTCATGCTTGCCAGGCAGGCGCTTATGCCACTGAGCTAAATCCCTGGCCCCTGTTTTGTTTTGTTTTTTAAGAAGCATCAGTATGGGTCTGATTTGGGAACATTCTACAAAACCCCTGAGCTCCTCAAAATGGTCCAGGTCACTGAAAACAAGAGTTGTCACAGCCAAGAAAGGTCTATGATGACCTGAGAACTAACATGCTATCCTGAATGTGACCCTGGAACAGAAAAAAGGACACTAGGGCAAAACCAAGGAAATCTGAATAACGTATAATGTATAATAGTAATTTAAAAAAAAAAAGAATGCATGCAGCCTTTTTCCCACACATTCAAAGTTCTCTGTGGGCCAGGAAGAAGTGATGTCACTTCTTGTCTAGACCAGCACCTCGGCACATGTCTTGAAACCCTGAAGAATGTTTGGCCCAGTTAAACTGTGCAAAAGGCAAACCAGCACGATCACCTCAGGACCATCGGGACCATCACTTCAGGAACATCACAGGTGGTAGCAGGTACAGTAGCATTTAGAATGAAAAACCCCATCTAGGCTCTCTAGTTAAGTCTTGATTATTTCTGACTACATCTCAGTTTTTACTTCGGTGAAACTGCTCCAACTTCTACCGAAATTTCTTGGAATTAAAAAGTATTGTATAAAGTTTTGTACTCTTCCATTTATAAGGGCTATCAGTTTTCTACATACCAGATAAACAATTAAATATCTCTGAATTCAGCAAGTAAAAGACTATACCTTTTTCAAATACAAATTTAAACACACAAATATATTTACCAGCAGGATATAATATAGTTCTGAAATAGTAATATCATCCATGTGTTACTTTACATTGTTGTGTGATGTTGTATAACATTTTTTTTCCTACCTTCTAGTATGGGATGTTATCTGGAAAGATAGTAATCACAATTTCTGTCTTTTGTTTCCCAAAGGGAACATCAACAGAGGAAATGTCAGGCTTAGTTAATATTCTATGCCCTGCAGGGAAAAAAAAGAAGGTGCTGAGTCCTTGATAATTATAAACCAAACATGTTAACGTAGTCTTTCCCTATTTTCTAGTATTTCTCTTTTAGTTTTTTCCCCAAGATGAAAATGCCTAATCACAACTGAGGTTTGACTTCACAGATTACCCTGATTAACACTGTAACAATGCAAAACTTTTAAAAAAAATCTCTGGAGTATGTGTGTGTGGGTCACTGTATGGCATTCTTATTCCAGGACTGGGATAAGTAATAAACCTTTTATTCCCAAGTGGTTCAAACAGAGTTAGTTCATATCTTGAGGCCAACAGTGGTAGAACCAAAGTGTGATTCCCAGGTGAAGGACAATAGCAATAGAAAAAGATGTGAGATTGTAGTCTTTTCCCTCAAGGATCAGCATTTTCTTTAAATCCCACGGTACTGATGAACTCAAGTTCAGAGATGCAAACACTGTAAGGAAAGCACAAAAGGGGATGAATGAGTTGCAAAAGATTATTGGGGGAGGAAAACAGGAAAGAAAAAGTCCATCTGGTGGAAAGCAATAGAGTATAACATAAATCTGCCTTAGGTACCAAAACACACTGATATATTCTAGACTCTTTGCCCCACTTGAGACATAGCTTAGTTGTAGTCCACTTACGAGGACTCTGTGTGTGTGTGTGTGTGTGTGTGTGTGTGTGTGTGTGTTGATAGTGCTGGGGATTAAACCTAGGGCTTCCATTATAAACCCGGCTCCTCTATGACTGAACCACATTCCCAGCCCCGTTATTCTTCTTTTACTTTTCTTTGAGATGAGGCTTTACTATGTTGCCCATGCTGGCCTTTAACTCATAATTTTCCCACCTCAGCCTTTTAAATATCTGGTTCCTGTCCCTTTTTGATGGCCAAGAATTACTTGTGTTTTATAAGTTATGCATTTATTTATAAACTATTATCTACAGATGATTGACTCCTTTATATCTCTTCTCCACTGTATATATTTTCAATACTGGCCTCATTTCCTATATTTTATTTATTTTTTTTATTTTATTTAAAGAGAAAAAAAACAGAATAAAGGGTAGCAACAATACAGAAATCCAAGGAAAAAAGGAAAAAAACAACAACAACAAAACCTAAGAAATTACTTGACAAATTACATACTGACTTCTTGGAAATAGTTGTTCAAATTACAAAGTTAAAACATGTAAAGTAGACATTCAAACAGTGAGACTGTTAACAGTTCTGCTCCACGATCTGATAAAAGCAGCAATATGGTCATCCATCTTACCCACTCAAATATACATGCAATTATATCAAAAGGGTAAAATTAAACACAACAAAACAGAACAAAGTGGATCACAAGAAAGCAATGTAAGAGACATAAATTTCAAAACTAGACAATCGGAGATATTCACTTTCTATCATATTGACTCTTGTTTTCTTCCAAATATCCCCTCACCGAGCGGATTGGTGGAATCTGCGTGGACTGGGCCATTTCCTACATTTTAACAAGCTGTACATGGAAGAAATGAAATGTGGAGTGTTAACCATATACTGTGTTTGAAGCAAATGCCTCAAAGACATAAAACATAAAAAGAACTGGCCCAACCAAACCTACGACACTTAGCCTTTCTTTACAGTGAAACATTAAGCAAATTTATCAAGGGCACTGTAGACCAAACAATCAAGTAATAAACTAATTCAAAAAATATATATTGGGCCGGGGGTTTAGCTCAGCGGCGTAAGTGCCTTCTTGGCAATGCGAGGTTGTGAGTTCGATCTCCGGCAAGGAAAAAAAAAAAAAAAAAAAAAAGATATATCAAAGTGCATTTGAAGTTGGGTGTGGTGGCTCACATGTAATCCCAGGATTTGGGAAGCTGAAGAAAGAGGATCACTATGAGTTCGAGGCCAGGTTGAACTACATAGCAAGACCCTCTCTCAAAAAACCAATTAAACAGCAACAGCAACAAATACTAAACAGAAAAAAAAAATTATTTGGATCTTTTAAATTACTCATCTATTAGGGATGAGTTCTTTTCTTTTTTTGTTTATTTTTTTCCTGTCTAGAAATCCAAACAAACATAACGTGTTAATAAATCCTGCACAGAGCATGGCTAGATAGAGAAAAAGTAGTACTTATATTGGGAACAGGGGAATAACATTAGTGCAATGAATTTTTTTTCACAAATATTTTGGCAACTGTCTGGCTTAGCAGAAGGAATGCATTTTCTCACAGTTTAAGAGGTACTTAGTCCAGGACCAAGATAGCAGGTGACTTGGTTCCTGATGAGGGCCATCTTCTCCCCATGTCCTCAAAAAGAGGAGAAATAGAAAAACAAAATGTGCTAGTTTTGTAGTGTCTCCTTTTGAAAGGGTATCAGTCACACCCTAATGGTCTGACCCTCATAGACTTATCTAATTTCTCCCAAAGGCCATCCTCAAAGTACCATTGCATTGGGGGGTTAGAACTGCAACTGAAGAATTTTGAGGAGACATAAAAGATTCAGCCCATAAGAGCAAGTCAATCACGATGTACTATCCAGTTCTGGTAAGATGTAGTAAGCACACTACGCTGTCTTTTTCATTGAATGTCGCTATAAAACCTAGGTAAAACTCATGAAACAATTACTGGGGGATTGTAAAGGACAAAAAATGGCAGGCAGGCTGGATACAAGGTGAGCATTCAAAGTACTACTGAGCTAGCAGTGAATTTTCTCAGATTTGGTTTGGTCATTTTGTTTTCTTTGCAGGATACCCCGGGCTAGACATACAACAGTATGAAATTTAGCATCTCTGAACTAGTGCCGCGGCACAGACAAAGAGAGCTCAGAGACAGAGCAATGTTTGCCAGTTATGGGAATAGAGGAGAGGTAGTCATTACAAAAGAGTGAATCAGGGAGTTTTTTTTTTTAGAAATAAAACTGCTCTGATCATGGTAGTGTTTATACAAATCTATTCTAGTATTAAAAATCACATAACTCTACACACATAACTGTGCAGCCCATTTTACTGTATTCTAATTTGAACATAAATTAAAATATGATGGTGCTATTTTTATAGTTGAAAACAATTTTATCAGGAAAATTATATATTCAAGGATCACATCTGGAAGGCATTCTTTAATCTCTTCTCAATTGTATAGTTGAAATATAAAATGCAGCATTATAGCTTGGCATGGTGGCACAATCCTGTAGTCCCAAGCACGCTGGGAAGCTAAGGCAGGAGGATAGCAAGTTTGAGGCCAGTTTGGGTAACTTGGCAACTTAGCAGGACCCTGACACAAAAATAAACATAATAAAAAAGAGGTGGGTATACAGCTCAGAGCAAAGGCCCTGGATTTAATTTCTAGTACTGATT